>MU834056.1:0-49819 GCA_029204225.1 Diphasiastrum complanatum | reverse complement strand
GTTTCATGAAAAACTTACTCGAAGTTGACTTTCAAAAAATCGCTGACTTTTCTAAATGTAAGAAAATTTTTGTTTGTCATTTTTATATGGAGGATTTGGGAGGCAAAAAATTCAAAAACCGATAACTTAAAAAAAATGGAGGATGTTAGAGAAAGCCCAAAGTTCCTCGAACGCTGGTGAAGCAGGTCCCCATCAGTGTTTCATGACCATGGGGACTTGTTAATGGGGACCTGTTCTATGACATGCTTGCAAAGCAAGGCAGGTCCAAAACTTGGGCTTTAAAAATCTTCTCCTACCAGGATGTTTGGTTGGGGAATTTGGGCAATGAATCTTTGGAGAATTATGCCAATTCCATTCTTATTATTCTATGCTGGTTTAAGAGCACACACAACAATGCACATAGATAAGCATCTGTGGGATTGTGATTTTGTGTGGAGTGGAGGGGGGGGGGAGGTCCCGGTCCCAGAGGTTGGGCAGACAAAAAAAGGGAGGGAAGGTGTGGAATAAGGACAGAGGTCACGGATTGGGGGCGTGCAGCGTGCTGGTGGGCAGGTATTCGTGCCACGGCGGTGGGGCCCGGCCACATGGCGCCGCCCCAACTCAGAGCAAGGCCTTTTTTTTGCTCTCCCAACCCAACATGCTCCTGTCTTGTCTCGACGCCACCCACAGCTTCAGTCTTCAGTTCAGCCTTCCAAATCCAAGGCTAAAGAGGAGAGACAGAAGAGAGGAAACAGGACAGACGAGCAAGCTGCGAGTAATTGTCGCCCTTCTCCTTCTGTTTCCTGAAACGCCCGATGTGAGAGTGGGAGTATTGAGAGCGAGAGCGAGTCGGATGGATGAGACCCAGACCCTGGCGCTGTAACGCACTGCACCATTTGATGGAGCTAATAGTGCGTACTGTGGGAGCAGCATAGCATAATGTAAATCCGAGGTGACAAATGCGATCTGCTGCTCACGGATACCGCCGATCTTTGGTTGATAATGAAGAATAGTGTTGTGTACTCTGTTGTGAGCTGGAAGGCAGAAAAGCTCGCCTTTGTTTGATGGAGCTGAAGCAGCCAAGGGAGAGGGAGATGAAGCTCAGGGCATCAAACCACTGCTCTAATGCTCTTCTGCGTTGTGTCTTTCCTAGGTGTGTTCTCTGCTGCACTGCAGCTTCCGTACAATGATGAGGTGCTGGGGTTGATAGTGTTCAAAGAAGACGCGCGAGATATCACCTTCGCTTTGAGCTCTTGGTCTGAAGATGATCTCAGCCCTTGCAACTGGACAGGCATACAATGCAATCCTGTGAGTGGCAGAAGGTGGTGGGGGTGACCCTGGATGGACTGGCCTTATCTGGGCACATTGGCAAAGGAGTTGAGCAAGCTAGATCAGCTGAGAACTCTCTCCCTCTCTCGGAATAATCTCTCTGGAGCTATAGATTCTTCTCTGGCAGCTCTGACTCAGCTGAAATATCTTAATCTCGGTTACAACAACCTCTCTGGTGCCATTCCTGCAGAGCTGGGAAACATCACTTCACTGCATGCACTGGATCTCTCGAACAATGCTCTGTCAGGTTCCATACCTCAAGAGCTATTTTGGTCTTGCAAGAGCTTGCAGTTTTTGA
Organism: Diphasiastrum complanatum; assembly: GCA_029204225.1. NCBI lineage: Eukaryota > Viridiplantae > Streptophyta > Lycopodiopsida > Lycopodiales > Lycopodiaceae > Diphasiastrum > Diphasiastrum complanatum. The sequence goes on along the minus strand of MU834056.1, from coordinate 48,213 downwards.
CATTGGCAAGTAATCTGCTGGAAGGGACCATTCCTGCTTCTCTGGGCAACTGCAACCACCTCCTGACTTTAGACGTTTCACAAAACAAGCTCAATGGAGATATTCCTGCTACTATAGGACAATTGTCATTTGTGAGGCAAATCGATTTGTCAAACAACTCTTTTTCAGGAAGAATCCCGCCAAACTTGGCATTTTTACGCAGCCTTGCGTCTCTCAAAATGCATAATGCTGCTCTCATTGGTTCCATTCCTCCGGAACTTGGAAACTGCTCTTCATTAAGGGTTTTGGATCTAAGCAGCAACTTACTTTCTGGAGAGATGCCTATATCTTTACAAACCCTATCCTGGTTGCTGATCCTTCGTCTACACAATAATTTGCTTTCGGGAAGCATCCCTCCCTGGATTGGTCGTTTTAGCAAGCTACAGGAACTGAACTTAGCATGTAACAGCTTGTGGGTCAGATCCCAGCCTCACTAGGGCTCACTGGGCTCCCTTCATACACTTTCTCTATCCCAGAACAGGCTTGAAGGTGTCATTCTACCAACTATTTCTATGTGCTCCAAGCTTTCCTCCCTGGACCTCAGAGGCAACAACCTCACGGGACCAGTTATTGCTCAGCTATTTTCTTTGCCTTTTTTGCAGTCAGTCAACCTATCGATGAATTATTTCAGTAAAGAGCTACCTGCACTCTCACCCACAGATTGTGCTACTTTGCAAGTTCTAGACTTATCAAGCAATCGGCTTGGTGGGAGCCATTCCTGTCCACTTGAGCCAGTGCCCCCAGCTTCAGTTTCCTCAATTTAGCAAACAACATGCTCTCAGGAGAAATTTCGGCAGAGTTTCAGATTAACCCTTTGCTGCACGACCTCGATCTGAGCAGCAACCAGCTGGAAGGAACCATTCCAGATATTTCTTGAACTGTTCATCTCTTTCTGAGCTCAACTTAGCCAACAATGCCCTTCAAGGATCCATTCCCTGATACGCTTTTTGGATGTGCTGCACTGACAGATCTGTGAGTTCTAGCTCCTCATTTACATTGTCATACTTGCATTCTGTTCGGCGTTCATTTACCTTTCTTCTGTTTAACCATGCACTGCCATGCACAAACGTCAGGCCACATATAAGAACAGTCACTTCGTTACTTGAAGGTGCGAGTTTAATTTGAGTGTTTTCATCGGGTTGAGCTCTTCATTATACTCTGTACATATTTTATAGGTGTATGCTGACTTAGGTGACCCCAAATGCCACCCCAACGCACCGAATGGCCTTGTTAAAAGTTCGCTGGGGTCACTCTCGTGCAAAATATTTATTGCACACTCTTGTTTAGCTATCTACTTGCATTGGTTAGATAAAGGTTTGACATACTAAAACTTAATGGAATGAACTTCTCTTCCCGTGCTATAGGCTTATAACAGATTGCAAAGGCCGCAAGGGGACTTCTATATTGAGGCTTTGAAGGTCAAAGGTTTTAGCCAAAAGTTTTCCTTCATATTAAATTAGCTGCGTTATTTAAAAGATTAATGCAAGTTGAGATTCTACCAACTGTTAGGCCCTTTAAGCTGTTCTATTTGTTTCGGTCATTATGTAGGTTACACATAGTGATACTTAGCCAGGGAATACTTAATGAAAGTTGGAAGCATTTGTGGAGAGTGGAGAGACAAACTGGGAAGAACCTTTTATTTTACAGCAGCTAGCTTGAAACAGCTTTCATATTCGCATACATGAAATATTTCAATATAAGCTTGTGCATGCATATCATCTATCCTAGAGCATTAACTCCTGTTCATGTATGCCATTTATTCAATGTTTGACTAGGCACTCATCTGTTGTTTTCTAGACAGCTATGTAGGGTATATATTATGTACATAGAAGATAAAGATCCTTGGTAAATACAAACTGACATTAACGCTGCAAGTTAGAATGAGGGGCCTATAGTGTGAAGCCAAGAATGACATTGAGTCCGAGACGTTCTAATTATAGAGAAATATTAGAAGCTAGTAGCAACTTACGATCGTGGAGAAATGCTGAGAAGTGAGACTGTAAGTTGGCGTGGGATGATGACTACAGATCTTTACTTGCTTCAGGGACCAAAAGTTTGATAATGTACTGTTGAAAACACTCTCCAAGTACTTGGCATGTCCTGAGAACTTCAATGTCGCACATTGCACATAGTTTTGACAGAGCTTTCTATTTTCAAGTTGTAACATAGTCAGTAGCATAGTTGCAGTGCGATTCTGAATCGCGATCAGAATCGCAATTCCGATTCGCGATTCGGGATTTTCCCAGAATCGTGTAGAATCGTTTTTTTTTTTTTTTTTTGAATTTTTTTTAGGCAATATGGGTATCAGGTGAAAGCTCTGATCGAGGGGATTATGATTGTGTAGTTTGCTAACTGTTTCGGGTGCGAAACATCAAAAAAGTGTGTTTTCACTCGGGGAGTTGGAAGGCCAAATCATGAAGAGGCCTTACCGTCGGGGCGTTGCCTCCCAAACACCCCACCACCCCCCCCCCCCCCCCCCCCTTCCCCGAACCCCCCTTTTCCCGGGGGGCTACTGCCCCCCGAACCCCCTAGAGCTTCTTGCTATATAGACACTGTAGATAAAAATGCCACCGCCCCCCTGTCGATAAAAATGGGGTCCAAATGCGCGCCGAGAAGGGCCCCATATTTATGCCCCCAACTGTATGTACATTGCACTCACATCTCCAGTGAACCAATTGCAAAAGTGATCATCATCCATACAGTTGATAGTCCAAACTGTAGCATTAACATTTACTGAAAACCAGAGCAAATGACAACCGGATAGCTACTGAAAATAAGATTTGTTTGTGCCTCATCTACTGCACTTCTGAGAGGCAAAACGTTGGTTTCACCATTGATCCCCTAAAAAAATTTCAGCAATAAGCTATTTTCCCAAAAAAAAAATATGTTTTTTTTTTTGTTTTGCGATCCTGGGTTGCGAATTGCGCGCGAATCACGACCCGTGAATCGCAGACCCAGCGAATCGTGATTCGCTGCAACTATCAGTAGAGAGAAATTGGCCAAGAAAGACTTTGACAATGCTTTTTCTCTGTTACTTCTTCTAGCTAAAGATACCTCTGTCATGGCACCCTTTCCATTGACAAGGCTTGAGTTCTATTGGAGCATGATCTGAAGGCAACAATAGTTCATCCATTTGTGCAGCTTCAATATTGCAATGCTAGTCATATATGATGGTTAATCTCTCAATTTGGGATCAGCTTCTGTTTGGTAACTCCATATCAGCAAACTTCGTTATTGAGATGTTCAGTTATAGCACACTGCTTTGAAATATTTCTTAACGTATTATATGGTCGTGATGGAGTGACTTTCGTTTCGAAAGACACTATTGGTCCATGGACTCCATACCATAGTTGCACAACATTCTGGAAATCTCCAAAATTTTCTAGTGTTGTGTTCTAACTTATAGAATGCTGTATGGAACAATTTTGTTGTTCACTTTCTAGAAAAGATTAGTTAAAAAAAAAAACTATGGCGGCTAGAAAATGAAACTTTAAAGCTTATTATTTTAGGTGTAGTCTACTACGTGCAATAGCTATAAAGTACTACGTGGATGTGTTTCAGCTTTTATACCCTAATATTTTACGTATTTTCAGAATCAATACAATTACAATAGGTTTGTAATCACTATTATTCTTCAGTCCTCGGTTATTACCATGAAAAGATTTCTCTATATTGAATTCTGACCTGAAAACAATGTAGTTTGCATTATGCATGAAATAGCTCTTGGGCAACTTACTGTAGCAGTATTGAAGCCCAAATGGCTCTTGTACAACTTATTTTACCAGTATTGAAGCCTAGGGCATATTGGCTACTCAATCTATTTGGAGCTCAGGAAGATGAGGAGCTATTTAGGCAGAGCTTTGCCTCTTCAAATACAAGCTCAGGGCAAGAATGAGAAACTTACGTGTGAAAGGCTGTTAAGAGTTTGAACACTTGATCAATTGAGAAATGTGAACCTGCCAACATATAATATATAACCAAATAGATTTGCAACTCAATATATGTACAGTATGATACACTTAGGATATTTCAAGCATTCTTGTATGATATCACATATAACAAAGATGCAATTAAACATGTGCATTCTGGAAGGTGAGTGTTCTGGACAGTGGAACACTTAATACTTATGACGTTCATTAGGATATCACACTTTACCTATGACATTGATCATGATACCTTCGTTTGACATTCTCATCTTGCAACTCGTAGTTTGGTATTGATGCTTTACTTAGTAAGCATAAGCATTCCAGTCCTTTGGACCCATAATTCCTATGTTTATTGTTTATAAGATAAAAGCTGATTGGGCTAGACACCAAGTGGTAGGGCCATGCAGTAACCCTATATTGGTAGCCTTCTAAAAAGTTCCCTTAAGGGCCTCCAGAACTACAAGTAGGATAACTTGCATGCATTCTACAGTTGATTGATTTTGTTATCCTTGACTTCTGTGGAGTCTCATACAACAGTTCTTTTGTAGGAGGGCCTTCACAATATTGTATTGTCGCTTATACAGTAATCTTAGTTTGATTGCCATGTGACCACCAGTTTCCTGTCTACTTTTGCTATGTGATGCTTTGTGTGTCAGTTGTGCTCACAACTCTTCCAGGGAGCTACAATGATTCTTGGTAGTTCTTCTGCGATCAGTAGTCTTCATCTCTTGTTTCAAGATGTCAAACCCATCAGACGAAGAAGACTTTGATGAAGAAGGCATATAAGTAGCAATATCTCGAGTAAAACATATCATAAGCAGCTGGAAGTTGTAGATGGTGTTACAACCAAGTAGTACACCATGAAAGCAGGCTGAAGCAAAGACTCTGAGCATGAGGATCGAGACTGAACCATCTACACTCAGAATTTTTGCACAAAAGTTCAGCAAACATGGGGTCACAAAACAAATATGAGGTGTGTTTCTGCACCAAAGACAAATAAAGCAGGTAGTGGCCAAATTCTTTGGAAAGTAGTGATTTTCCAAGTCACAGAAGTTGAGGCATGAAAAAAGAATAGAAATTTGTAAATTGGATAGCTTGCCAATCTGCATCAAAGACTATGTCAATGAGAAGTCAAATACAAGTGATTTGTTTGACATGTGAGACAAATCTTTCAAAAGCAGGTGAAGTAGAGGAAGAGAGAGAGGGAGGGAGGGAGGGAGAGAGAGATGTAACCAAGTTCTTTATAGATGACAAAAGTTAGGTGGGGGGTTTTTGAGTACCTTTTATAACTTATTTTCCCTAGTTCTGTTTTGCTTCCCTCTAGCACCCCCTACAGCCATTTCTTTCATGTTTTCCATTTGGCTTCTAGTGTACACACTTTATCTTCCAGATGCTTCGCCAAGTTTTTTAACTCCAGAGTTTCTTATCAACTCTTTTGCATCTATTATTGCATCCTTATTGTTTCCCTCCTGTCTTACCTATAATCACAAGCATATGGAGTGTCTAACTTAGAGTTTTCTAGGTGGTGGTGTCATACCTGTTTAAAAACTTTGTTTTGCAGTACGGTGAAGCACTGTCAGCATTACTGATTATGAAAGATTGTTTTTGAGCTGCTTATCTGTTTGTACAGCTGTGTGAACCAAAACAGGCCTTCAAACGTTCAAACTTCACACCAGACAGTCTGGCTACAAGATCCGTCAAAGGCTTTTAAGCTCCCCCAATCTGTCATTGACTTTTGTTTGGACAAGCTTTGATTTTGTCCAGACTGGTATAACCTTTTTCCTTCAGTATTATCACTGAATCTCTTGGAACTCTAAGAGTCACGTGTACGATTGAGCAATGTTTTGTGAGGAGAAGAAGATGTCAAGGATTGTTGCACATGACACACCTGAATTAGTGATAAGGCTTATATCACTAATTTGTGAGCAGCTATTCCATAGCACCAGCTATTTGGAGAATACACTTAATAACCATTTGGCTTTTGACGTGGAAGTCATTGGCTATCTGCTTTTATCAACAAGGATGGATTTGAGCTGATGATCTTGATTATGTTTGTTGTTGTTGGCAGAAATGTTTCCTTAAACTTCCTGGATGGGATGCTGCCGATGGAGCTGGGGAATTTAAGTGGTCTCAAGAGACTAAATATATCCTACAATAACTTCACAGGACCTATCCCGGAGAACCTCGACAGATTACATAATATTGCTAGTTTTGATGTCTCCCACAATCAGTTGCAAGGGCAAATACCCACTGATGGTTTTTTTGTCAACTGCAACTCCTGCTATTTTGAGGGGAATGCTGGACTCTGTGGAGCTGCTGTGGACAATGCATGCCCAATTATACCAAAGCCAATTGTTCTAAACCCAAATGACACCGGGGTTCCCAATCCAATCATTTCATCTGTTGGCCACAGTGGGAAGAATGTGCTGACTGTCTCCACAATTGCTGCGATCTTGGCAGCAGCAGTGATTGCAGTTGGAATTGTCATTGTTACCTTTCTGAACCTGCGTGCACGGACTGCTCGTCCCCAAGAAAAACCTGGTCTATTTGCAATTGACAGCTTGCCTGCTTCTGAAAAGAGTGAGGAATTATCTATTGGAAAACTTGTGATGTTCACAGATGGCATGGAGCCAAGATCTGATGAGCTGCTTCCAAGTGCAAATGTGCTACTGAACAGGAGCAGTGAGGTAGGCAGAGGAGGATTTGGCATTGTCTACAAGGCAATACTTGCCGATGGGCGTCAAGTTGCTGTGAAGAAGTTAACAGCAGTAGGATTGGTGCAATCAAAGGCAGAGTTTCAGAAGGAAGTGCATATCTTGGGGAAAATTCAGCATCCACATCTGGTGAGCTTGCAAGGTTATTGCTGGACACCAATGCTGCAATTTCTGCTTTATGATTTCATCAGCAATGGATCTTTGTACAAAAGGCTTCATGAGAGGGCAGCCACAGAAGCCCCTCTTACATGGGCTGCAAGGTTCAAAATTGCACTAGGGATTGCTTCTGCTCTGGCACATCTTCATCATGAATGTCATCCCCGAATCATACACTTTGCTGTGAAATCGAGTAATGTGTTACTGGATGAAGATTGCTCACCACATGTATCGGATTATGGTCTTGCAAATCTGTTCCCCATGGTAGATAGATATGCCCTGAGCAGCAGGTATCAGACTGCCCAAGGTTATTTGGCACCTGAATGTGCATATAAGAATCTAAAGATAAATGAAAAGTGTGACATCTATGGGTTAGGTGTTATTCTTCTAGAGCTTGTGACAGGAAGAAGGCCAATAGAATTTATGGAAGATGATGTTATCATTCTTTGTGACTTTGTTCGATCCTTCATGGATGAAGGAAAGCCCTTGGAATGTGTTGATCAATCCCTTGGAAGCTATTCTGAAGATGAAGTTGTACCAGTTATTAGACTGGGTTTAATCTGCACTTCGCATATGCCGTCAAACAGACCTTCTATGACAGAAGTAGTCCAGATCTTGGAGCTCATCAAGCCTCTAGGCGATGGCAAAGAAAGCTTCTAACAGATACGATGCTGCAATAGTACCATTGAACCTCGGCAATTATATTTCAAATGCAGCTAAAAATGAGGTCAGTATGCTCCATTGGCGCTTTAAAGTGTATCTTCCTTTGAGATTTATTTTATGAATTGGGTAGTAGTTTTCATCTAGGATTTAAGTTTCTCAGATAGGTTTGTTTTAGCTCAGCAGGGACTCCTGAGCTTTTATTTCCCATCTTATATTTGCCATTTTCGGATGTACCCACATTTCTCTTGGGGATTTTGTCTTATTGTAAGAGGCAGCAGTGTTCATTTTAGATTTCCTCTGTTAAACTGGCACTGATCATCGAGATTGTCAGCAGTAACAGTGCCTTTGGGCTTTTTCACTTAATTTATAATGTTCTTCCCACTATCAGTGGAGAAAAGATTGGGATACAAACCTTAGCATACACCATAAAATTTATCTCTAGTTTGAATTTTAGTTTCATCGTCACTTAGAAAGCTCCCGTAGCTGCAACATTTCATATCTTGAATTGTCTTAAGTTGCTGAAATCGATCTATTTTCTCAAGTCAACTATCAGATCAGAAGCTTTGCCTTGAAAGTGTTCATGACAGAAGCCTGCACGATTCACAAAACCATAACGTAAGAACGACAAGTTTCATTGTACTTCACAGCTCAAGTAGGGAAAGAAACTTGAGATTGGCTTGTTGGAGAGCTTTTGGACCTGGTGCAGGCATGTGAAATGTAGTCCTTATGGTGAATGACGTCCAAAACCGTTGCTAGTAGTCACTAGTTTGATTCTTGTAAGATTTATAAAACAGTAGACTCTAAATGGCGACATGACAAATTTTAGTCAATGTTGAATATTTGAGCATTCAGAAGTGTTTGTTTTTCTTGTGCTAATACACACAAGATTCATCGATGGAAATGTACCTATCAAATTCGTTTATCAACTCGTATGTATGACTGAATTCATTCAATATTATGGTGATGAAAGACCAAGCTAAGAATACCTGCTTTGCATAATGTTTATATGCAGAATGCATAAATATTGAAAACTTTGCGTTTCTGTAGGTGATCATGTCTTTAACATCTTCGTAATTGTCTTCAGTTGATTTTGAGTCAAGATATGTCGAATATAAGATTGGCAATGATATATCTTCTTTTGGGGCTTTTCATGATTTGATCAGATACAATTTGAATCTACAGATCCTTTTGAAACATTGCAGAATTCCTAAAGAGTACAGACACATGGAGGGTAAATTCCATGTTCACACTGTGCCTCTGCCTTCGCACTTTTTTTTTGAAGAAGCCAGCCAATAAAGAAGAACACAATAATCTCTACAACAGTATCAATTTTGAGGCTGAGAAAATGAATGCGTTGCACGAGTAATTTGATCTTCACACTACGTCTTATTGCTCAATGGGCTTTTCACACCTCTTGTATGTAAGAAAAGAATGTGAGTCTATTTTTGAACAGCCTAATAGTGGCAAACTATTGCTTTCATCTGATTAAAAAATAATTGCATAAATTATGCATAGAAACTTTTCAAATTCGATCGTAGATTTTTTTACATAGAATTAGCTATCTCATGTAATATTTGTAAAATGGATCGTGTTGATTCCAGTGAGTAGGACATTTGTGAACAACAATTTTAACGCGATTGGTCATGGCATCTGTAAACAACATTTTTGATGCAAAGTTAACTATAGTTTCCTATAGTTTAGATTTGATTGGCATGTCCAGTGTCCTTGTAATGAAGATGAAAATTTGGGTTGTCAGTGATTAAAATTTACAATTGACATAGATGAAAATAGAGATATTGGCGAAATTGCCTTGTACGTTTCTATACTTTTAGTCAATGAGAAAACTTTCTATGTAGTAATAGATGATAACTAGTGAAAATTTTAATGTACTACTATAAGTGTCACTAGGATGTAATCTATTTGATGATATCAAATTATGCATTTTTCTTGGCAATTAGATTTCAGAGCTGTAATTCAAAAAACTAGAAAAAAAAAGTCTTAAAAGCTAATTGTATATATTATGTAGAAAAATTCCATGTTATCAAGGAAATATTGCTTGTAAATTTCATTGTATCAACCTTTTGTTCATTGACATTGATTGCTCTTTTTCTTCATCATCTAGGTTCAAAATCAGATCTTGAAAGTGATGAAGATGAGCTATCTTCAATGATAAACAATGTATTCACTAGGATTTTCTCATTTACAATCTGATAAAGGTTTGCTCAAAACACTCAAAACTGTTGCTTGCCCTTTTGTTTGCTAGTTGGAATTAGCAATGGTTTATTGAATGCATAAATTCAAAGGTTGGATCATAAGATTTGGGATGATTTGTGCTTTCTAATAATATAAGAAGAGGCCTATTTTCACAAAAACGGTTTTGACCCTCTAGCTTTAGCTTGGTAAATGAAAATTGGGCAATTTTCCTCAATATGTGACCTAATAGCCCCATTCGTTTTGTCAACTTTTTTTTCAAATATTTGCCAACCCTAGTCTCATAACTTTGTTCATAGTCAATGTGATATTCTAGATGTTTCATAAGCTGATCATTTTTATGCTTCAAAACATAGATATTTACATAACACAAGTAGAAGCCCAAAAATAGAAGGTGAATAATTCTCTTTGAAACTTTCAAACACCATTGAATCGAATGATCTATCGTGCTAAAAAAGTTGTACCTAATATTTCTATCTAAAGCAACCAAACAAGATACTTTAAACTACTTTCAAAATAGCTTTAAAAGTTGGTCTAAAAAATGTTCTTTGGTTCCTCTTTTCTTAGGATGAGCAAAAATAATGAGGCAATTACATATTGTTTCTTAATGTGAAAAGACAAATTTCAGCCACCCAGTTGTGATGTGTGCAAAAAAAAATAGGAAAGTCAAAGAGTACCACTTAGATTGCCCATAAAATAAGGCTTAAAAGGCAAATTTTGGTTGCCATTTTTTATAAGGTGTACAGTACAAGAGCAAAATGACAACCAGTAAATGGTCTCATGCCAACATTTATATGACTATCTAGAAGGCATATAGTATTTTCATGACCTCTAATTCATTGCAAATTTAGTGCCTAGCCTTTGCTACAAGTAGGTCTCTTTTCCAAAATAATAGTATTGGGCATCAACATGTTATCTCATTAACTAAAAAAATACTAAATCTTAAAGCAAAATGTTTCTATGCTAGTTAAAAACATATATTGAAAGCCAAGTTGGTTATATATTATGAGGAAACATTTGCATCAGTTGCTCTAACAATATGATGCATGCATTAGTCATTAGAGGAGTTCGAAGTCGTAAAATGACCCTTTTGTAAATACACTTTTATATTCTTTATACAATTTCATCCAATCAAAATGTCCCAATTTGAAATCTATGTAACATAGGCCACATAAATAGGAAAATATAATCATATTATAAGAGATTAAAAACTTGCCCTTGGGCATAATGGAGGCATGCCATTAGCTGCCTTTTATCCAGAACGTGTTAACCTATTTGACAACAATACCTTTGGTTAAAAAGTATCGTACAGTTCTAGTTAATCTAGTGGAAATCAACAACCAAACTGGTTAAGGTCATGATAACAATCTTAGTAACTATATGTTCTTATTGTCATTATGCATATGGTTACTACCATTATGTCATGTGGTTAAATGTGAATAAAGTAAGGGCTTTGGTTCATATACTAAGCACCAAAGAGGTGAGACGTTGGTGCTCAACATTTTCAATTGTCATGGCAAGGAGACCATGATCCAAAATTGAATTGGTGATCCTTCACAATGAGAAAGATGAATATGACACGTGGAAACCAACATGATATATGAAGAACTCATGGGCGTTATTGCATCCATTGTCCAAAGGCATGTTTCGACAAAAGAAAAAGGCGAAGTTAATATATAAATCATATTGGAAAGCAAGGATTCTTGAGTTGAGAACTTTTCTGGGAGGATAGTCCCTATATGAAGTTTTAGTGCAACATGCACTACAACAAGAAGTGGGAATTCCGACATGAGTTTCTGATGGATTTTGAGAAATTTTAAACAATATTGCATTCCAATGTGTCACAATTCGATAGACCCTTCAAATCCACTTGAATACAAACAGTAGCAGCATCTGAGAATGAGCATGAATTAATTTTAAAATTGAATGTTGGATTTCAACATCTAACTTAGGTGTCAAATTTCGACGTCGCAGCAATTCTCTGAGGCGGCGTCCGACTTGGATGTTAAAAGCCGATAGAGTTTTCTGTGTGCCAAATTTTGACATCCACATCAGTGATCCACGACCCCAGTAAATTGACATTTGTACCTTTTATCAAAGATGTTGAAATCTAACAGATAAATTATTCATCGAATTTTGACACTGTATTCGTTTTCAACTCCCGCTAAGCATTTTTCCAGTTACTTTTGTAGGATAGGAGAGCACCAACCTGGGAGCAATCTTGGGTGGTTGATCTCTCTTCTTTGTAGCTCTCTCCTTTGATTAGAGGTTGATTACACATTATTTGTTTTGGTTATGGTTTTCTATTTGGTTTTTTGTTATGTTTTATTTGATTTTTCTGTTTTGAGAAAAGAGATAAGGAGGGAAAGGGAGAGAGAAGGAGAGGTAATGTGTGTGTGTGTTTAAGAAAAGGAGTGAATTGTGAATGAGAGAGAGAGAGAGAGAGAGAGAGAGAGAGAGAGAGAGAGAGAGAGAGAGAGAGAGAGAGAGAGAGAGAGAGAGAGAGAGAGAGAGAGAGAGAGAGAATTTTATGTAATTGCATAGGAAGATGGTTGTGTTGGAATACCTTTGTGGAAAACTACATGAAGAAGCTTCTAGGTTGTAGAAGTCACGACAATTAAGCACTATGATGTTTGAGGAAGGCCTTTGCTACTGTCGTGAATTCTTAATAATTGTTTTGCATGTAATTTAATGCTAATTTGCAAGAAGTTGAGAATAATTTTCTTTTAGTTGGGGACAATTGAATTTATTGTCTCCACTTTCGAGTAAAATTTTTTCATTTTAAATGACTTTTCATTTGATGCAAAATCTTTTGGATAGTGATATTTTAATTTAACTTGCCATCAGTACATGGTGTTCAATCACGCCTCAAAACTACCATCCTGGTGATCGACGAGTTAAAAAGTTTTTGACTCGCCATTTCAAATTCCTGTCCATTTTTCTGCTTCCCGCCTCTTTTTTGACTCGCACTGTTGGACTTGCCAACGAGAACCCGTAGAAGACACCTCCCAAGGGGCCAACGTTTACGAAGACCCTGCCCACACGAAAGAGATAAATCTAGCTGAGAAGGGAGAGGAAAGCCGTATGGTACATGTTGGGGAAGGTGTAGAAGGAGAGGAACTTGAGGATCTTAAGGCCCTTCTTCGCAAATAGCGCGATTGTCTTGCTTGATATTATTCTGAGCTGAAGGGCATATCCCCAGATGTTGTGGTTCACACCATTCCACTGGTTGATGGAGTGAAACCCGCTGTTAGTAGGCCTTATTGGTCTAATATGCATTACGCCCAACTAATCCAAAAAGAATTGAAAAAGTTTCTTGACGTAGGATTCATCTACGAGATGAAACACACGGACTGGGATCACCTCTCATGGTATACCTAAGAAAAACAGAAAACTTAGAATCTGTGTGGACTACAAGAAACTAAATTCGGTAACCAACAAGGACCATTTTCTCCTACCATTCACAGAAAACGTGTTAGAGAGAATAGTCCGAATGGAAGCCTATAGCTTGTTAGATGGGTTTAGTGTATAACCAGGTTCAGATAGCCCCAGAAGATCAACAGAAAACCGCATTCTCCACCGAGTGGAGAACATACGCCTACAGAGTGATGCCATTTGGATTGTGCAACGCTCCCAACACCTTCCAACGAGTGATGAGTTATGCCTTCAAGGATTTTCTATGGAAATTTCTTGAGATTTTCATTGACGACTTGTGTGTTCACTCCTCTAGAGCCCAACACCTAGCCTTCTTAGAGAAAGTGTTCATCCAATGTCGGTTATTCGGCATATCCCTAAACCCAGCCAAATGCCAATTTTTGGTCATGCACAACATAGTGCTAGGCCACGTAGTTTTGAGGCATGGTATCGCTATGACGTTGACAAGATCCGCATAATACTTGCTTTGCCTAAACCCGAAACTGTACGTGAAATACATCTTATGGGGCATTGCAACTATATTCGGAGGTTTGTCTTGAATTTTGCTAAGCTGGCCCGTTTGATCTACCAGATGACCATCCAACTAGAATGGACAACTGAAGCCATTGAGGCTTTTCATAAACTCAAGAAGGCCTTTGTCACCGCCCCAATCCTTCGACCGTCTATCTGGACCATACAATTCCATGTCCATACAAATGCTTCTAAGTATGTCATAGGCAGTGTTTTGACGCAACCTGGGGAGTACAAGAAGAAGTACTCGGTTTATTTTGCTAGTAGACAATTGATTCCCGTGGAGATGAACTATACAACCACCAAATGAGAAGCGCTAGCCATGGTATATAGCGTGAAGAAATTTTGCCATTACCTGCTAGCCAATCCATTCGTCTTCTTCGTAGATCACCAAGCTCTACTGTATCTGGTAAATAGACCATGCACAACTGGACAGATCACTCGATGGATGCTGCTTTTCCAAGAGTTCGACTTTAAAATAGTTGTTTGCAAAGGGAAACAACACTATCTGGCCAATCACCTCTCGTGGATCCACAATGTTTCTGAGAGTAGAGGGCAATCGACGCAATCCTATTCCACATCAATGTCGTCCCTGAGTGAAATGCTGACATCGTTGGATATCTTATGTCAGGATGTCCTCCCCCTGAGATGAACAAGATAGAACGACATAGGTTGATCATCAAATCTACCCCTTTCATGTTGAGAATAGAACAACTTTATCACATTTGCAACGATGGAATTATATGTCGATGTGTCCTATCGCATGAAGTTTCACAAGTAGTAACTATCGCCCACGAAGGAATAGGGGGAGGAAATTTTGCTGCCGAAGTTACCAATAGGAAAGTGCTGCAACACGGCCTATGGTGGCCCACAATGTTCAAAAATATTCACTATTAGGTTAAAAGGTGTGACGTGTGCCAACGTTTCAACCAAACCCAGAAAAAAGATAGCATGTTGTTACAACCATTCTGGTTGAGATGCCTATGTCGGCCCTATTCGTCCAGCTACCCATGGCTCCCAAACTCGCTATATCATCGTAGCCACCGACTACTTGACCAAATGGGTAGAAGCCAAAGTAGTGAGTAAGGCTGACACCAACTCTGTTGCTAAATTCCTATACGAGAATATCTTAGTGCGTTTTGGGTGCCCACTAGAACTTGTGAGTGATGGCGGAAAGCATTTTTGTCCTCGACGTAGTTTAGATCTAGATTGTTAGAAGTTAGATCCACAGTGATCCGATTAGATCTAGAATAGATGACCCTTAAGATAGGATAAGTTAGGCTAGCTTAGATCTCCTTAGCTAGGTAAATTAGTCATAAGCTAGTTAATCTTAGTTTAGATGGGTCAGTTAGATAGGCCTAGTTAGCTCTAGGTAAATTAGTCATAAGCTAGTTAGCTCTTAGTTTAGATGGGTCAGTTAGATAGGCCTAGTTAGCTCTAGTTAGCCTAGGAAGATAACATTCATAGTAGACAATCAAGAGTCCTGGTCCTCCAGCCCCACAACATCTTCACAAACCGCTATCCCACCATCTGCATCCCAACAGAACAGATCTTCATCCTCTTCCCCGACCACATCCACTTCTCCTAGCTGAGAGGAGAGAGAGACTTCTCTCCGATCTACCCGCCGAACCCCTACTGCTCGTGCCGCTGATGCACCTTCCCAGTATATCATCCTTCCATTACTCACAGAACAAGCGGCTTGTGGCTCTTCGCACAGTTTGGACCGCTGCAGGCTTAGACGCCATGGAAGTACCCCTCTTCCAAGACCTTTCTCTAGTTGAGAAAGTCTTTTCCACCTTCAACATCGATCATTTCACCATAATCCATAAGGGGCAGGACTATACAATCACCTTTGATCTCACACTAATTTCATTGGCGCTTAGCCTTCCGCATTCCACCCACCTATCGGTCGCCGAATCCTTGGCAAATTTTTCATCTTTTTTCTTCCGGTTTAGGGGGATGTCAAGACAAGGACCAGCAACGGATAATTGATTTCGCAAGTCAAGAATCCAAATCCTTGTGGCGTGATAGACTTTCTATCGGCCACATCATCATGAGCTCCCACTGCCCCCTCCGCATGTCCAAACAAGTCATAGTCATGACGACCATGATGGAAGGACCAAACACAATCTATGACTGGGCCACACTCCTTGTTAAGGAGTTGCAGACGATCTTCAAATGCCCTTTTTGGATCACCTGCGGTGGTCTAATTACCACCATCGCCTTCACTCATCTAGAAAACCTAGGAGTTCACACACCTTCTGGCACTTCTCCCGCAGCTAGTTCCTCTCCCACGGACGCTCTCGCGCTACCGTTGGCAGGCCAGTAGTCCCCTTCCTTCATCGTATCACCTACCCCATCCCCTATCTACGCGCACACTCTAGCCCTCTTCACGCAAGCTCCCAACATACCAGCCCTACCCACTCTTCTCCCCTCATTCAAATCACATCTCCTACCCGTAGCCCCGTCCATCCAGCCACCACTTCCCCCATCTCCTCTACTGTCGCAACCGTCATTCCTTCCCCCATCACTACTCTCGCCGTTGCTATGTCATCTCCCCTCACCATCGCGCTTCCACTAACCTCCTCTCCCATTCGCCCCATAGTCATTCCCACCATCACTGCCATACCCAACTCCATAGTCACCCCCATCGTTACCGCCATCTCCAATGCCATGTTTCCACCCATCACCACCATCTCCATTACCACAACGCTTCCACCCCCTATTTTAACCATGCCGCCTTTGGCCAACTGGGATCCTCAGGTGCTGGGTTGTTGGACTGCCTTAACGGGCCTTCAGCAACAACTTCACCAACTGCTCAATGAACGAGCGACTGAGCAGTCTCGCGGCCAACTCATGGCAGGGGAAACGCTGCAGGCCTTGACTAATCAAGTTGGGAGTTGAGAGTCACCAACAACTGTAGGACTAGGTCCAAAAAGTGGAACAAGCGGCTTAGCAACACAATCAACCTTCGTACCGAGCTTCCAAGAAAAAACTGCTAGACAAACTTACCAATCTGACCTCTAGAACTTAGTGCTGAAATCAATGGTGCTAGAGCATAAGCGTGAATCTCTCAAAGCCAACAAGAGATCGCTCAAGGATCATATCGGCACCTTGGAGCACAACATTTCAAGAGAGAAGACAGAAGTGCAGAGAGCCCAAGAAAACCAACAGACGACCCTGGAGCTCAAGGTTCAGTAGGCAGATCAACAAGTCTAGGCCATTCAAACTGCATTGGACCAGATGGTAACCACGACAGAAGAGGAGACACCGGCCACTCAGAGGCTTCAATGAAAGCGGGCCGAGTATTATAAAAATCACTCAGCCAGGTCACTATAGATATACAAGGATCAGTAGAAATTTCATGCGGCCACGCTCACCACAAAGGATACAGAGTTGGCAACTCTATGTGCCATGTTCCAAAAAGACGAGCAAGCATTCAAAGCTACTGATAGCAAGTTGAAGACCTTGAAAAAGCACTTCACCGCCGTTTTGGAATTGTTCACTGCTCTAGACGACAATTTACCTTTTACTTTTCAGTATCTTATTAGATTAGCTTTTTATACTTTTCTTTGTCTTTCTTGTCCCCTCTCTAATTTCGAACTCATTCATATTTATTAGCTTGCATCGGAGGCGAATATTTTTTTTTTTGTTTTTGCCGTCCATACTGGCTTTGTCCAAGTAAAATTTTTTGGCTATTTCTGTGACGTTTTTGGTAGTCCTCCATTCCGTTTTGTTGCAGGCCTTTGCACCATCATTAATTTTCCATAGGATCGACGCTTCCAATTGGAGCTAGATCACATGCATCAAACCCCCCTCTTTGTTCCACCCCCATTCGTCCCTTCATCTTCACAACACACACACACAGGTACGGTATGCGCCGGAGTGTGAATTTCACATGTGTGGAGTGTCCACCACATGTGATTGTGATTTTCTAAGATGTGTGGATGCACAATGATCAAGATTAGATTGAGATTCAAGATCTATCTTACTCTCAATGACAATAACACACTACTACATGTATTAACTCACTTTCAAAGTACATACACATGTGTGGGAAGTACTTCAAAATAAACCTAAGTAAAATTAAGCTCCTCTCCTCGGGTAGAGAGAGAATACTCCCAATAGCTCTTGGGTAGAGAGAGAAAACTAGAAAAGCACTTAGACTCAAAATCCACTAGATCTCCAAATTGCATTAATCAAAGTGAGAAGTACAATGATACTATAGATCCACGAGCTAACACAATGCTCAAACATGATTGGACACACTTTTGCCACCTTAATCCTATTGGACTATTGATCCATTCATCTCTTGATTCTATTGGACCATTCATGGTTGTGGCACCTCTAAATCCTATTGGACCTCTTGATCTTTATCAAACAAAAGCATTACACTTGTCTACTATCCATTTAGCTCGAGTTTTGCCTCCTACACTACTTTGGCTCAATAGTGGCATTACATATGGAATTGGACAATTTGCCATCTATGCCAAATTTGACCCTATCAACATCCTACACCAAGATGCTTGATACAAAAAAGTATAAGACCTCTATAACTAACATAGATAACCTTTTGTCACACTTGATCATTGGTAGAGCATCCTCCTTGATGCACTTTAGCTCCAATAACAATCTCTTGATCCAAAGCACTTCTTTGGTAGTTGTGGTGAGTGCTTTGTGCTCGGCTCACATGAAGAAAAAGATATAGTATCTTGCTTTTTGGAAAACCAAGATATTAGATTGCCTCCAAGAAATATAGTGTATGCACTAATAGACTTTCAATCCATCTTATCACTTGCAAAATTCAGATCCGAGTGGCCAACAATGGATAGATCTTCACTTTTATAAAGTAGACCATAATCACAAGATGAAGACACATATCTTAGAATCCTCTTGGCTATCTTCCAATGATGGATCTTGGGATCTTGCATAAATTGGCTCAATTTGTGCACTTGATCTTTCTGATCTGGAAGTTACACGACGCGACACGAAAAACTTCGCGAATTATATATGGATTTCACAACCATATGGTTCTTTCTTTTCGCTACTCCATTCTGCTAAGGTGTATAAACTTTCTTTGGCTCTTCATGAGAAACAAAAAAAGCATAATTAGTGGAATCAAGATCCACTTGCTTGCCTTATCAACATATGAGAGCCTCTTAGGCTCAGATCTATCTCTCATGGATCTTCTTGGTGAAAAAATCCGAGGAGAATCCTCTTCAAAAGATGGTGATGCATTCATAGATGGCTTTTGATCTCAGACCCTTCAAAAGATGAATGTTGACCTTCATGGAAAATAACATCTCTACTTTCAATAACTTAAGAAGTAGAAAGCACAAAGACTCTATAATCATTTTTGGTGGATGAGTATCCAACCATGATCCCTTTGCATGAGGTAGGATCATCCTTCTTCCTTGTTTTCAAGGGAATGTGGGCAAATCATATGCATCCAAAAACTCTAAGGTGATCAACCTTAGCTTCTTCAAATATAAGATCTCATATGGTGACTTTCCTCCAAGAGCAATATGTGGAAGTCTATTGCAAAGGTAATTTGCACAACTTATGGCTTCTCCCGAAAAGTCTTTTGGCAAAGATGCCTCAATTCTCATAGCATTTGCACATTCACATAGGGATATATTCTTTCTCTTGGCCACTCCATTTTGAGATGAAGAGTAGGCACAAGAGAACTCCCTTTTAATGCCTTCAAGCTCACAATAGTCATAGAATTTATTGGAGATATACTCTCCACCTCCATCACATCTAAGGGCTTTAGTCTTCAATGAGAATTGCTTCTCAACATGAGCTTTGAAAATAAGGAAATGATCAAACACCATAGATTTAGAAGCAAGAAGATATATCCAAGTGAATCTTGTGAAATCATCAATGAAAGTAACAAAACAAGTGGCTCCTCTCTTGCTTATAGTTGATGAGAAATGCACATCCAAGTGGATCAAATCCAAAGGATGCTTACTCTTGATAGAAGATCTTGTAAATGGCTTCTTGTGAGATTTAGCAATAGCACAAGCCTCACATGGCTTGATCTCCTTGGAAAATGATTTTGGCAAGCCAATAGCTTTGGCTTCTTTGATCATAGAGAGCATGGATTTGTAGTTGGGATGTCCCAACCTCCTATGCCATAACTCCTCCATAGATAGCTTGTTCACAAGAGCAACATTACAAGCATTTACACATTCTCTTGGATCAAGTTTATATATGCCTCCAAATCTAGATCCTAGTGCAAGTATTTCATCATTCTTCTTGATAATACAAGTATCAACATTGAATTTCACATCAAGGCCATTATCAAGCAATTGGCCAACACTAATAAGATTCTTTGTAAGCTTAGTACATAAAGAACTTTAGTAAGAGAAAGAACTTTAGAAGATGCAAGATTCAAGGGAATATTTCCAATTCCTTCAATAGGACATTTATAATCATTTGCAGTGTATATTGATTTCTTGCCTCCATCATAAGGTGCAATAGAAGAGAAAGAGTCCTTGGAGCCACACATATGTGAAGAGGCTCCACTATCAATATACCATAGTCCATCCTTCTTGGAAGGAGATGATGAGAAACTAGAGACCATAAGAGATCCTTCTCCATCACTTGCAATAGTGTCTTCCTTCTCATTGGTGATGTTTGCTTGCTTGAGTTGATTCTTCTTCTTGAAGCAATTGGTGGCATAATGGCCTTTCTTGCCACAATAAGAGCACTTGATCTTCTTCTTCTTGAGCTTGGATATAGAAGAACTTGAGGAATCATCCTCCTCCTCATCTTTGTCTTAGGCTTTAGCTTTGTGCTTGCTTGAAGATTGTTGATATTGGTTCTTGATCCTCCCTTTGTGCTTGTCCTTGACAAATAAAGCCTTGCCATCAGTATGATTGAGAGAAAGCTTGTCCATCCTCAAGAGTTTGTACTCTTGTCTTGATTCTTCAGAAATAAGCACACTTTGGAGTGCCTCCAAGCTTGGTAGATCCTCTTTAATGGCATAGGATTGGACAAGATTGTCAAATTTATTTCTCAAGCCATTGAGAATGACTTGGACTAGCTCACTTTGATTGATGGAATCACCAATGCATACAAGCTCCCTATGAATATCCTTGACTCTCAACACATAATTAGATGCACTCTCATCACTCTTTTGGCTACTTTGAAAGATTGATTTCAAGAGTGAGGAGCCTAGAGGTGTTCTTAGCCTCATAGATAGTCTTGAGACAATCTCTTTTGGTTGTAGTGCAAGTACCTATCTCCCTCAGTATCTCATTAGAGAGACATTCATTTTAATGTAGTGGAGAGCCATCCTAGCTCTCTTCTTGTATTTGTTGTGTCGTCGATGTAGCATAGGGATTCGTCGTTGGGAGTGACAACCTCGCCTTCACTAGTATAGCAAGAAGAGAGAGGGAGAGGAGAAAGAGGAGAAAGAGAGAGAGATGTATAGGGAGAGAGAAAACGCCTAGGTTGAGAAAGGCTTTGGGGGCTCGAGCGTTTACCCAAAGCTATTCTATCCCAACGTAGAGAGAGAGAGAGAGAGAGAGAGAGAGAGAGAGAGAGAGAGAGAGAGAGAGAGAGAGAGAGAGAGAGAGAGAGAGAGAGAGAGAGAGAGAGAGAGAGAGAGAGAGAGAGAGAGAGAAGAAGTGAGATCAACAGAGTTTTATTGAGAAGAAGATGAAAGATGATCCAATACAAAAAGAATGGCTCCCTCTTATAGATTTTGGAGGTGAACCTCCTTCACTCTCATTGCCCACTTCATTGGGGCAAGGATTCTAATCCAAGAGTTTAAAATAAACACAACTTAAATCTATTGGTGCTAAGAAAGCACAAGGGCACTCACATGATTCATGTGAGTTTTAAGTTGGGCCCTTTTAGCTTTTTAATTTGCAACTTGACTTAGGGCCTCTAATGTCATTTTAGAGTTTTAAGGCCCTAGTCTCTTATTCCTAGGAATTACAACTTGCTAATTGTGCTCATTGGGTTGGGCTTATACGTGCAGGATGCCAGTGCTCTCGCACTTATTACCCTACTTACAATGTACTATGGCAGGGCCCACTAGGTAAGGCTTGACCAATAGTATTTTAAGTGATGGGACCCACTTGTTTATTATTGTGCAGGAAATACCCACAATAGAGTCCACGGCCCAAAGTAGTGCCGGTCTCTCGACACTAGGCTGCGACTGTCGTGAAGGGGCGCTGTTGTTGGTTCTTTTATTGAAGGGACATGGGTGCTTCAGGAAAAGCGTGGATAGAATTCGCTTACGTAAAACCTGAGGCTTTATTAGTGGATGATCAGCAAGAACTGGAACTTGCCATATTTTTAATACCCCCATAAGGGTCTGGTGGCCATTCCGGATAACCTTGTTCATCAACAATTGGGTAGTTGAGGCATTCCATCAGAGTATCCCAAGATAAAACTGGATTCTCATAGATTGGCACAATTGGTCCCAACGTCATTGGCTCCCCCAATTTGTAATGTGGATACGGCGTGCTCGTTTGACTATTTTGTTGATCTAGGTAGTGGTATGCTTGAACTTGATGACTTTACTCCGCATTCAATCTTACAAATTGAGGACAAGGTGTTGTCGTTGTACGCGCTGGTGCTTGCTAGACTGGAGGCCTAATTGGGCTTGGATTCCCTGGATTTGGCCTTGGAAGAATGGATATATCTGGATTTGGCATTGGTTTGGGCTGCTGCATTATGGAACAATGAGACTTTGGTTGAATCTTGCTCGTTGAGGGACAATCATCAACTTTAGTCTTCCCTTGGTCATTGCACTTCCCGTTGAAGGCTGCGTGATGGCACTTTTCCTTGGATCTTGTGCTGAATTGCCTTCAAGTTGCCTTGTTGACGCTAGTCCCCTTTGTAATTCATCACTAAGAATTCTTTGTAGTGATTGTGCCAAGAGACCTGGTAAAATCCACTGGACTTCGTCGGATGCCAATTTCTTGACTTTCTCAGTTACCATTGGCGTGATGGACTCTACCATCTCTGTCTTTTGTGATGATTTTACTTGTTTGCCCGAGGATATCTTTGCGTGCTTTGGGACTTTTGCCAGATTGTCCTCTTCATCACTCATTTCATAAGTCGGTGGCACCAAGATTTTTCTTTTATAGTGCGTTCGAGGTGGAAGGGTCACCACAGGTGCATGTCGGTCTACATAGGCCAAATGCCTCCTAGCTATTTGTGAATTTCTCATCGGGCAATCTCAGCATGGATGGTTAACTCCGCATTGTGAACATGAGGGATTAAATGTTGATGGATCCCCTCAATGTGGACATTTAGCACGACGGTGTTTTCCTCCGCATCCATAGCACCTAACTGAGTGCAGTATGCCATCGCCTCTAAGTTGATAGGCATGCATCGGTAACAGATTCCCCTTTGGATCTTCCACAAAATAGACTGGTAGGCTATTATGGTCCTCCATTCAGTTCGGTGACATGAAAGAGTATATAACCAAAATTTCTACCTTGCCACTATTTGCTGAAAAAACTTGTGATTTAGATGGATCAATCTGACATCCATCCTTCTGCTGAGTTCCTTATTGGCTTGATTCTACTTCTGACTATTGAACTGCTGGATCTTGCTGTCAACGGTCTTGTTGCTACGGTATATTGTCCTTTTGATGAGCATGGATTCTTGATTGGACACCTGGTACTTGGATGATCTCCAAAGCAAAAAAATACATTCGTCTTTTTCAAGAAACTTAATAGAGTGAGCATAAGCTTGTTGACAGCTTGAAGTGCAAGGTTCTTGGTCTTCCGTTACACTTGATCTGCTTGACCTTGCTACACTTCGTTGCCTTGCATGGGGTTCCATTCTTGTTGGATCATCGCTCGTTGTCAACCTTTGTTCCTCTGATTCCCCATCTGGATAGGGAAAATCCTTCTTCCCGAGTGAGATTTCCATCAAGACAACATCCTTACAAAGTTGTGCAAGCGATGCATAGGATGCTAACTCTTTCATACTAGATCTGGTCCTTTTGGGCAGTCCGACATAATATTTTGCCATGATGATCTGTTGGGGAATTGGGGCCCTCACAATTTTTCACTAGATGATAGATCCGATAGGTGTAGTCTCGGACTACTTCATCAGGAAACTTTTTTAATTTCGATAATCCTACAAGGGCGGTCTCCATAGTTCAGCACTAGAATGTCGCAAAGTAGCTGGTTGGTGAATTGCTTCAAGGTTTGCTCAATGATACTGGTGTTCCAACCCCCCTCCCCCTTTTTTTGTTTTTTTTGGAAGATGGAGAAGAAGAAGAAGAAGAAGAAGAAGAGAAAGAATCTGTGAACGGTGGATCAGTATGGTTGAGAATAGAGACAGAAATGGATTTATCTGACAGAGATGGAAATAGAAGATGGAATAGAGATGGGACCGAAGAGTGATGGATGGATGGTGGCTGATGTGGAGGGAACTGGTTGACTTGATCTGAGGTCCATTCACTTGATTCAGTCTAGGGTGTTGGACCTTAATAGACGTTTTGACTGCAACCTAGATTTGGCAAGATCTGATTAGTTTCAGTTGGCTAATAGTATGATTTTAGCTCTTTTTTTTAATTTTTTGTGGTTTTTTTTTAGATTTCTTAAGATCTGTGTGAATCTAAGCTTCAACCTTCCTACAATAGTTGTACTAGACCATTTCTAGATAATGTGAGTTCTGCAAGAGTTCTTGATGGAAAGATTTGTCAGGATCTTCAAAAAACTCAGTTTTTAGGCACTTTTCAGCACTTTTTCTTAGATATTTCTATATATAACCATTGGATCATCACAAAAATTTCACAGTAGCTAGATCTAGATAAGATCTATCTATAAAACTCTTTTCAAAGGTTACTTCCAAGCAAATCTCATAATCATAGAAAAAGTGCATTTTTTTGGGTTTCTCTAAAAAAATTTAAGATTTTCTAGGACCAAACCCTCACAGATTGGTATGCACTTGTATTTAAGTCAATTTTACCTACTCACCAATCTGCAAGAGTTACTTTCCAAGGAAACTCAAAAAAATCTTGAAAAAAGTGTATTTTTTGGGTTTTTTTGGCAAAGTTTTAAGATTTTCTGAGAAGAACCCTCGCAGACTGGTGTGCACTTGTATTTGAGTTAGATTCATCTGCTCACCAATCTTTGAGAGTTACTTCCCAAGGACACTCAAAAAATCTTGAAAAAAGTGCATTTTTTGGGGGTTTTTTTTTGCCAAATTTTGAGATTTTCTGGAAACTAATCTCTGCAGGCTGGTATGTACTTGTATCTGAGTTAGATCCATGTACTTACCAAGCTGCAAGAGTTACTTCCCAGGGAAACTCAAAATTTGGCTGTCTGAGAAGATTCTAGGCCACTTTTTGCTCTTGGGAACCTTCACAGGGGCACTTTTTTGGGATCTAACTCTCGTTGACTTCTTTGTGTCCTTGTCTCAGTGAGATGGAACTTCAAAGAGCTCTGCAAAGGTCCCTTCTCAAGGAAACTCAAAAATTTGCTGCCTGAGAAGGTTCTAGACCACTTTTTGCTCTTGGGAACCTTAGCAGGGGCACTTTTTTTGGGATCTAACTCTCGCAGACTTCTCTGTGTCCTTGTCTCAGTGAGATGGAACTTCAGAGAGCTCTGCAAAGGTTACTTCCCAAGGAAACTCAACAATTTACTGCCTGAGAAGGTTCTAGACCACTTTTTGCTCTTGGGAACCTTCATAGGGGCACTTTTTTTGGGATCTAACTCTTGCAGACTTCTCTGTGTCCTTGTCTCAGTGAGATGGAACTTCAGAGAGCTCTGCAAAGGTTACTTCTCAAGCAAACTCAAAAATTTGTTGCCTGAGAAGGTTCTAGACCACTTTTTGCTCTTGGGAACCTTAGCAGGGGCACTTTTCTTGGGATCTAACTCTCGCAGACTTCTCTGTGTCCTTGTCTCAGTGAGATGGAACTTCAGAGAGCTCTGCAAAGGTTACTTCCCAAGGAAACTCCAAAATTTGCTGCCTGAGAAGGTTCTAGGCCACTTTTTGCTCTTGGGAACCTTCACAAGGGCACTTTTTTTGGGATCTAACTCTCGTAGACTTCTCAATTTCCTTGTCTCAGTGAGATGGAATTTCAGAGAGCTCTACAAAGGTTACTTCTCAAGGAAACTCAAAAATTTGCTGCCTGAGAAGGTTTTAGACCACTTTTTGCTCTTGGGAACCTTAGCAGGGGCACTTTTTTTGGGATCTAACTCTTGCAGACTTCTCTGTGTTCTTGTCTCAGTGAGATGGAACTTCAGAGAGCTCTGCAAAGGTTACTTCCCAAGGAAACTCAAAAATTTGCTACCTGAGAAGGTTCTAGGCCACGTTTTGCTCTTGGGAACCTTCACAGAGGCACTTTTTTTGGGATCTAAAGACTTCTTTGTGTTCTTGTCTTAGTGAGATGGAACTTCAAAGAGCTCTGCAAAGGTTAGTTTTGAGTTTTGAATTTTTTTTTGATTTTTACAAGGGATTTTTGAATTTATATGGGGTTTTCTCTGTTTTTTCAAAATCTATTTGGAAATAACCATCACAGGCTTCTATGCAGTCTAGGACAGTACCTTGGAGTTGCTGCTAGTCATGCGAAGGTTAGTTTTTGCTGGTTTTTGAGAAATCCACATATGATGAGATTTTGCCTCTCTTTTTCCCTCCAAAAATAGATTTTGAGTGTCTTTTTGAATTTTTATGGGGTTTTTTGGATTATCAAAAGGGATTGGGTGCTTGGATTTGATCCTCCCACCCCACAATCTCTCCCTACAGTGCAAACAAACAAAAAATCACAAAAAAAAAAAAGGCAAAACTAATACTACTCACACTATTCTACCCCTAAAATCCGATTTTTTTTTGGGTGAAAATGGAGAAGAGAGAGAAGAGGAGGGGGAGAGAAAAAAGAGAGAAGAAGCTATGCAACGAGACGAGTGTGTGGCGCTCCCCGGCGACGATGCCACTGTTGTGTCATCGATGTAGCATAGGGGTCCGTTGCTGGGAGCAACAACCTCGCCTTCACCTGTATAGCAAGAAGAGAGAGAGAGAGAGAGAGAGAGAGAGAGAGAGAGAGAGAGAGAGAGAGAGAGAGAGAGAGAGAGAGAGAGAGAGAGAGAGAGAGAGAGAGAGAGAGAGAGAGAGAGAGAGAGAGAGAGAGAGAGAGAGAGAGAGAGAGAGAGAGAGAGAGAGAGAGAGAGAGAGAGAGAGAGAGAGAACACCTAGGTTGAGAAAGTCTTTGGGGGCTCGAGCACCTACCCAAAGCAAGATTACTCTAGGAGGTCACTCGATATCAGAAGTTTTAGTACAACATGTACATATGCATTCAGAAATAAAAGTACACGATATCAATCCTCACGATCATCAGAAATGTTACTATAAGTAAATCAAAACATATGCACTCTACTGCAATCATAGGTGGTTTTTTTTATTGATGCTCTTCAGATTACGATCTAAATGCTTCAACGTTTTTTTTCTTTCAAATTTATATCCATCATGCATAAGTGAATGGGACCCAGCACAATCACTTGTGAAATATTGGACGTGATTCACTCTGATGTTGGAAAGCTGCAATACAGAGGAAGAAGTCCAAAGGAACTTGCAAATTGTGGTATTTTTTTTTATGAAATTTTATATATGCCACAAACGGATGGGGGTTTTGACAAGCTCGAAGCAATTCCATTGTTGAGTGGCCTACTCCTGATAGTATTGTTTCTGAATCCTTCATATGCAAGCTACTCATTGATGTTAGAAATGTTACGAAGATAAGTACGGGCTCAAAAATTGTTCACCTAAGTTGGTTTATCTCATTGCATATATTTTTTGATTTTTTCTCAAGTGCTAGTGTTTGAAGGACACCAACTTTATTTGTTTGCAAGGATTTATCAGATGAGACTTTGTCAGATCTCATGGATCAAGGCTGGGATAGTAAAACAAATAATGACATAGAATGTAAGATTAAAAAGTCGTCAATGATCTTCTGTTATCATATCGAAAAACAAATGCTCAGTCTCACATTTAGCCATCAGAGATACAAGAAAATTGAAGGTACATGGCTACCACTCAACTTTGTCGAAAGCTAGTGCCTTATTAGGATCAAAGAATATTGAGGGAAGAAAATCATCCCATTTTGTTTCAATGCCCATTACATGTTCTAAGTCTCGGGCATAAGTGGCTGCCGCGCGGACTATTGGATCAGGATAGCTGATATATTGATTTGCGAACGTGGTGAGAGCCCTTCTGGCATCTACATCTGTAGTCCACCCATATTCTGATGGTATGATTGGCCAATAAAAATTTTGCTGTGTGATCTTGTCCAGAGGGGTGCCACATTTCGCCCATTTGGATCGGCGTGTACATGGCAAGAAGTGCGCGTTCACCCGTAATTGTTACGGACTCGTCACGTTGGCCCTGATGGCCACAGGGTCTCTTTCGAACAATTGCTAATGCCACTCTAGTTGTGGTTGGAGGGCGGGTAATGCTTGCAGTTCTTTGCCTTCTATTGTCTAAGCTGAAAACGACATCTGCCAGCCGCGTCTTGATGACTCGTGGGGATAGCTTGATAGGAATTCGTTGATTTTCTCCTCCACGGACTTTGGTCTTTGGAAGGCCCAACTGGCAAATATTGTGCGTGAACCTCTGGATGATGTGGCTTGGCTTTGGCTGGTATTTGCGCCTTGGCCCTGGTCTCGCATCTCCGCAACCGTATCCGTTTGTCTTTGGTCTTGGCCTTCGGACCCTTGATCTTGGGTGAATCCCCCTGTTGCTTGCTAGCTTTGGTCTTGGCTGGTACTGGCCTGTGCAGCGTCAAAATTAGGTGGCGATGGAACTACCACGGGGGTGGGTTGGGCCTTCGTTTCCATGAATTTTTGGCAAGCCTTGAGGGCTTGTTTGGCCTGGGCGAGCTCGTGAGTTGTGCTTGTCCAATATTTGTTGAACTTCGTTTGGTAGCTATTTAAGATTTGGCTATAAACCTGCACTTGATGCCAAAGAAGATTCATTTCTGATTGAGAGAGTGGCCTTGAGTCTGGTGCAGGTTGAGCTAACCAGACGAGCTTTTCATCTTGTAGGGCTTTGACCTCCATCCCCAGGCGTGTATTCTCTGCTTCCAAAAGGTTTAGTTGTGCCTAGATGGGAGCAAGCCGTTGGGATGCTTTGGATTGAAGCTCTCGCACCTTCGTGGAGGCCTCTGTCAGTGCTTTGGAGAGGCTTTGGATATAATTATTGAGACCCTCCTCCTTCTGCTGCAGCTTGGCGATCTCCTAGTGCCTTTCTTGTTCCTGTTGTTGAGTCAAAATTAGCTTGTGTTGTAGCTTGGTGATTTCTGCTCGCAGCTGTGTTTTGCTTGTTGCCAAGTGTAGTACCCTGCTTTTCAAGATAGCTTTGGCCACTACCACATCCAAGATGTATTTTTTTAGAGTCTGGTACGCCGTCATTAGGTCTGTGGGAGTAGCCGGTACACCGGCATTAATAGGGGCTTGTGTTGTATCGGCCCCGACGACTTGTGGAGTACCGTCATCATCATCTTCTATCAGGTTCTCATTGGACCTGATGCCATCTGGGGCGGTAAAATCAGTCCGATCTGGCGATGGTACAAAAACTGTTTGGACAAATGCGTCATCAAGCAATGGTTGGTTGCCCTCGACAACCTTTGTTGGCAAAGTAGATGGGGTTTGAGAAACAACTGTGGAAACAGGGGTGAGGATGGTTTGTCCGAACGAGAGGATGGGAGGAACAAAGGGGAACTGAAGGGTGGTGTGAAGTATGGAAGAAGGTGAGGATGGAGCCGAAAGTATCTGGCATGGGGGTGAGAAATTGATGACTTGCATCCACACCAGAGTGTCTGGAGACAATTGAGAATCAGAAGGATTGAATGGAATGGAAGCAACAGTGGCGGCAGGAGCGATGGAGGATGCGACGGTGATGGACGGAGTAGTGGATAATGGAACAGAGATAGGAGTGGTATCAACAAAGGAAACAAGAATGGACACAGAAACAATTGTGGATGAAACAGGAAGAGAGGTAGCGACAACAAAGATCGGAGTGGGGGGTTGCACGGAAGAAGAAGTGGTGGTGGTTGATGGAGTGGTTAGCGCGGTAGTGGAGGCGCGTCTTCAGGGAGCAAGTGGAGATGAGGATGTAGAGGCAGTGCCACGCATTCGTTTGCTGGCCGTTGTGTTAATAACTGCAGGTTGGGATGAGGTGGATGCTTGGGATGGCAGATAAAGGTTAGTGTGTAGCACTTGGGTGGACAAAAGAGATGAGCATTGGAAACCGCACACTTTCACCTCGAGAAGTACGTAGGCAAAGTTACACAACAGGGGGCCTGCTGCGATACGCTCACAGTTGTTGGGTTTGATGGAGTTGGTTAGTTCACGAATAAGGAAGCTATGCCAGTCGTATGGCACAACTGAGGGGCCAAGGGGCCAGAGCGTCAGAGGGTAAGGGCCAAATCTGTGTGGCCTCAGGGATTTCATGCTGGATCACCTGCTTGGTGCTAGAGTCTTTAGAGAATGAGGAGGCCATATTAGCAGTGATGATTAGAGGTCAAAAAAGTAGAAAAAACGGTGGAAAAGATAAAAATGTGTGGAAATGACAAAAATTGTGAATTATGAGTGTTGGATGACAAGTATTGTAGTTCAGAGCGCAGATCGGTGTTCAGTATGAGTAGATGATAGCTGGTAGGAAGTTTGGTCACAAACGAAGAATTTAGTAATCTCAGTGTAGATTTCGGCAGAGCTTCGCTAACAAAGGTGACAAATGACTCGAATTCAGCCCTTATATAGCAGAATTTAGAGTGCGTATTAGGTAAAATCCACTTTCCCTTATTTAGTTCCACCCAAATTTTGGCAGGTGCCTTCTTCACAAAATTCTAAGACCTCAGGGAAGTCTGCAAGAGTCCAGAAAGTGATTTGACTGCTATGCGAAGGTTCTGTGAGGGTTGAACTCTCGTAGGAAGTGATCTCTCGCACAACTTGTTCCTAAGATTGGATTTTCAATATCAGACTATGTAGACAGGCTAATTTCACTGCTCTGATTCCATTTAGACACCTTGCAAGGGTTGGTAAGATGATCTTGATGCTCTGCGAGGGTTCTGAAAATTCAGCTTCTGGAAACCCTTGCACACACTAAAAAATGGTGATTCCTCCATCAAAAACTCTCACAGAGATTTTCATGTATGCATCTGGGTCAGATCTGGTGATTGTCCAAGTTTCAAGAGCTATCTCCTAGGGGATCTCAAAAAATCATGAAAAAAGTGCTCTTTCAGAGTGTTTTTTGATGAGATCTCGAGATTTTCTAATTTTTAACTTTTGTAAACTGGTAATCAGCTTCATCCAGACTTGATCTGACTGTTGTTAGTTCTCTAGAAGTTATGATGGATACTTCGTAACAGATTTATCAGTCAATATGATGATTTGCTTCCTTCTTGATCCTATCTGGATCTGGATCCTCCTTGGATTCTGATGGATTTTTTTGATCTTGCCAGATCTGGCCAAATCTTGATGGAACTAGCTTGATTTGGCTTGATCTTCCTAGATCTAGTGGTGATGGTTTAGCTGAATAGCTTTTCATAACGGGCCATCACCAATCTGGATCTCTCTTATTGTGGTGGCCAGTACTTGTGCAATCGGCTACCGTTGATGGGTGTATCGAATGGTGTCCCATCTAGCTTTTCTAAATTCACGGCTCCATGATTAAGAATTTCCTTGATCCGATGAGGACCTTCACCTGTGAATTTTAGCTTTCCCTTGATCGCCTTGGTTTTATACATTAGGTACAGATCTCTGGAGCGAAGATCCTTCTTTTGTAATCTGCGATCATGCCATGCTTTGTGTCTTTCCTTTTCAGCTGCCAGTGCATGCACAACTAGTAAGTGTGTTTCACAGATTTTATGGAGAGCTTCGTGGCATAGTTGTAGAGATTTGGACTCATTGAGACGTTGCGTGGTGGAAATCCTTAATGAAAGAACTAAAAACTCTATTGGCATCACAACATCCTGACCATATACCAATTGGAAGGGTGTTTGATCAGTGCTTCCTTTATATGTTGTCCTGAATGTCCACAATGTAGCATGCAACTTGTGTTCCCAATCTGATCTGCTAGCTTCAACTGTTTTCGTGAGCACGCTACACAGGATCTTATTGGATGATTCTGCTTGCCCATTATCACAAGGATAATAAGGCGTACTGGTTCTGTGGATCATGAAGAATTCCTCCAACAGGACCCTGATGGTCTCATTGATGAAATGGCTTCCGCAATTGCTGACTAGCTCTACCGGGCATCCAAAGTGCACAATGATATTTTCATAAAGAAACTTGGCAGTGGTCCTAGCATCAGCTACTCTTACTGCCTTGGCTTCAACTCACTTGGTGAGGTAGTCTGTGGCTACGATTATGTATCGAGCCTAGAAACTCCTTGCTGCAGGGTGAATTGGACCGATGTAATCCAATCCCCACTTTTCGAATGGTGCTTGGGTTAAGACCGGGTGCAATAGCTAGGTAGTGTCGAAATTTCTTAACCGCATAGATCATTGCTAGTGCTTCCCGCTCTATAGTTGAGTAATTCATTTCGGTATCACTGAGCTGTCGGCTTGCAAATCAGATTGAAAAATCCTTTTTGTGTTCACTTGGCTGGGTTAAGACTGCTCCAACTGCATACTTCGATGCATCCGTATGCACGTGAAACTCAATGGACCAATTGGGTGGGCGTAAGATTGGTGCTGAAACCAATGCATCCTTAAGCTTCTGGAAAGCCTATAATAATTAGCATGACCCATGAAGATGTGGACTTCGCGAATCATCCCCGGTGGTGGTAGATCAACAATGATCCTGATCTTTGATAGATCTGTGTCGATCCCGTGTCTTGAGACTATATGGTCGAGAATCAAGCCATGTGTCATCCAGAATTGACATTTTTCTAGATTCAGGGAAATCTGGTATCGCGGCATTTTTGTAACACCTTCTCCAAATTGGATAAGTGTTCTGAGTTTAGTCCATGCACGCACAGATTGTCCAAGAAAATTTTCAAAATTTTTTGCAGATAATCTTTGAATGCCGTCTGCATGACTAGCTAGAAGGTGCTTGGGGCATTGCAAAGTTCGAATGGCATCACTTTATAGGCATAGGTTCTCCATTCCGTGGAAAATGTTGTCTTGTGCTGGTCCTGGGGGGCTATCTTCACGTGGTTGTAGCCGCTGAAGCCATCAAGAAAACTGTAGGCTTCGGCGCTAGCTACTCTATCGAGGACACTTTCCGTAAATGGTAGAGAAAAATGATCTTTTTTGGTGACTGCATTTAGCGCCTTCAGATTCACACAAATCCGTATTTTGCCGTTCTTCTTGGGTACTATAACTATCGGTGATACCCATTCCGTGTGCTCGATTTCATAGATGAAATCTGCATCCATCAGCTTTCGCAACTCTTGCTTGATCAGCTCAGTATAATTCGGGTTGCAACGGTAACAACAGCTTACCTTGGGAACTGCTCTGTCCACCAAGGGTATGGTGTGTTGGACTATTGTTGGTGGAATGCCCTTCAGGTCACTAAAACTCCAGGAAAAACAGTCTTTATACTCCACCAACAACGATTGTAGTCTTTTGAACTATGTGGGTGTTAACTGCTCTCCCACATGCACTATCTTTTTTTCTTCACCTAGCTTGACAAGATTCATCGGCTGTGTTCGCGCAGGTCCCTCAAAGACTCGTTCCGATGGTGCCTGACTTTGATCAGGTTCTCTCTGGGTTTGCGACATCATGATTACCAAGTCGTCCAAGGTATAATTCTTGAAAGTCTCAAGCATCTCGTGAACTGACGCTCGTCGAGATTTCTCCTTCAACATATTGATCTTAGCTTGACTGGTCATTTTATGATTTTTTGTCACTTGTGTAGAAGATGACACTATATCCGAGTCTATCTTGATTGACTTCAAGGGATCCAACACCTTCTTTTTGCTCTTTTTTGTCATTTTGGTGGGTTCATCCTTGTTGTCTTTCATCGGGACTGCCGTGACATTCGCCTCGTGGTTGCGAATATCAACATCCACTGTAGCTATCACCTCTTTGGGTCGATCTCTCCATCGGATCACCTGGTTGTAACGTTGCCTCAATTGATTCTTCTTATTTGCAGGTGCCTTGGGTGGATCGATCCTTGAGACTTTTTTCATAGAAGACTTTTGCGATGGTTGAGCTGGTACTTTCTTGGTTCCGTAATGATCTGGGTCAATGTGATGTAGGACCTATTCATCAGTCAGCTCAATCTCCTTATTATAAGTTAGAGCATGTTGCCAAGAGACTAGATCATCGTCCACTAGGTTCTCAATAGGCTCTGCTGACAGCCATGCTACATTTATCATATTCACCCCAAATGTGATTGGTGTGCCCATAGTGTAATACTTGGGTAAAAATGTACTGGGTTCCGGATGTGATTCATATTGACATATCTGGCAGTCAATAGTTGCTAACGCATTCGTCCATCTTACGACATCTGTCTCTGAATCATAGTGACCTCCCTTGGGTGATCAATCGCGTGACATGTTAAAAATTCACAATTCTAGCTTGACTAGTTTTGGTCATATGACTTGTACATAGTTAGATGGTCATGATGTGGCTTGTCACACGTGCCAAATAGCATAGGATTCCATTCATAAGGATGTTCTCAAGTAGACCTAAGTGTTAGAACCTTTGGAATGAGTCCAAATTATGCTTAGATACAAAGGAGAAAAAATAGGAGCTATTTTTGGTAATTTTTGCATTGTTGAGGGATCTCCAAGATTCCAACCCTAACTTGGTAGGGATGAAAGATCCACCAAAATTAGCATTAGGGATAGGTTTAGGGCTACTCATACCTGCCCAAAACCGTGATGGATCATGTATATATAGGTGATGATATCTCACCAAAATCAATCAAGCAATTTCATGATTTTTCTCTCATAATGGTGCAATTGCTCTCTATGTTCATAATTGTTTGAGTACTTGTGATTACTAATGATTATAGGATTGAATGTAGGTCTGGTGTACAGTACTCAGACTGTGGGAGGCCGTACTTTCACACGTGTGAAGCCTTCTTCAAGGATTTGGGCCATTTAGTGAGGTTCAAGCATAGATTTTTGATGGATTTTGATGGTTCAACTTGTGCTAATCTTATGAAATCATAATCTATTGTTTCCCTCATCATTTCAAGTGTTTTAGGATCCTTATTTGCTGTAATTTTTACATGGTATCAGAGTCTAAAGGTTGAAATGAGCTAAATCCTTGGTTTTCATTCAATTTGATCACAATTTTTGATCTAAATCTTGTGTAGATTGGATCTTAGCATCTACTATTGATTCTAGAACTCAAAGTGAGTCAAATACATTGGAGATTGGTGTTGTGTGACTTCATTTGCAGGTGGTTAGGTGTCTAAAACCAGAGGAAAAGTTGAATTCAATTCACATCACCAAGATAGCAAGTTTTGGTTGCTCCAAGCATTGATTTCTAAGCGAGTTTTGGAGGTGATTTCATAGAGGAGGCTTTCTAGCATTCAAGGAGAGGAAAGATCAGAGTTTTGGGGACTCTTCAAGGCTGTTCTAAGGTGTAGTAGACACCTCCTAAAGTGATTTAGGTTCAGTCCAACCATTGCTTGACTTATGCACCAAATTAGATCAAATTTTCATCAATTTTGATCATTTTTTGCTTGTGATTGGATAGTAGATTGTGTTGCATCCTCATTAAGTTCCATTTAGATCTTTTACAAGTGATTTTGGAAGTATATTAGGTTGCTGAAATTCACTCTTGATCAGATCATTTGGAAGCTTTAATGTTCTTTATAGAAAGAGGGGCAATTCTACTAGTATTGTCTACTTCAATCAAGCAAGTGCATTGTTTCTAGTATTCTATGATTTGATTTTGTTAGAGATCATTCTTAGATCTTTATAGGAAGTCTATTACTGATCTTTTCAGGTCCCTAAGAAGTGGGATAAGGTAGACCTTCAATCAAATCAATAGAAGTAACCTTCATTTGTGTCAAGTCCTTGATTAGGAGACTAGATGGCATCTATAAATGCATATCTTTTGGATACTAATGAAAGGCTCAACAAAACTAACTATTCCATATGGAAAGTTAGAATGGAATCTATCATGATCATGCAAGATCTGATGGAAATTGTAAATGGTAAGGAGGGTGAACCTATTCATCCTCAAGAAAAAGCCAAATACATCAAGAGGTGCAATGTTGCACTACATTGCATAAAAATGAATGTTGCAAATGAACTCTTAAGAGAGGTAGGAGATTGCACTTCAGCTCAAGATGCTTGGGAGACTTTGCAAAAGGTCTATGAATCCAAGAACCAAACTAGAATGTTAGCTTTGAAGAATCAAATCTATAGAAGCTATCAAAAGAAAGGAGAGAGTGCACATACTTTTGTCCTAAGAGTAAAGGAATTGAACAAAGAGCTAGCCTTTATAGGTGACCCTATCAAGGATGAAGAGCTTGTTCAACTCATATTGAATGGACTAAGCTTTGAATTTGACAATTTGGTTCAGGGATATGCAATTATGGGTAAGCTACCCATACTTGAAGAACTCCAAGGCACACTCATGGTCGAGGAATCAAGAAGGAGCCAAATGCAAGAGAGGATGGATAGGCTTTCCATCCAAGGTGGAGATGACCAAGCTCTCTTCACCAAAGGCAAAGGCAAGTCCAAAGGCAAAGGATCAACATTCAAGAAGTCTACAAAGCTTGAGGATCAAGAAGGACCCCCAAAGGCATCTCCATCAACCACCAAAGTCAAGAAGGACAAATCAAAGGTGAAGTGCTACTATTGTAGCAAGATGGGGCATTATGCCTCGGAATGCTTCAAGAGGAAGCAAGATCAAAGCCAAGCCAACATGAGCAAAGAGGAGGAGGAGGAGAGTTCACATGAGGACTCTCTCATGATGTCCATATTTTCTTCAACAAGCTTCAAAGGAGAAGATCCTTGGTGGATTGATTCGGGTGCTAGTTCACACATGACTAGTAAAAGGGAGTTTTTCTCTTCTCTCTTATCTTATGATGGACCTATAAAGTCTATCTATACAGCAAATTATGAAGCTTGTAATATTGAAGGAGTTGGTAGCATTCCCCTTTGCTTAGGATCTTCCAAAAAGATCAACATAGAAGGTGTTTTGTACATTCCTACAATAACAAAGAATCTACTAAGTGTTGGCCAAATGGTAGACAATGGTTTCAATGTTGACTTTGCTTCAAATGAATGTTTCATCAAGAAGAAGGGTAAGATAGTGGCTAAGGGCACTAGACTTGGCAAACTTTATAAGCTGGATGCATTTGTGGATACTAATGTTGTCATGTTGGCCGAGAAGAGCAAGATATCTACCTTTACTTTATGGCACAAAAGACTTGGACATGTCAACTCAGGTTCCATGGAGGCTATGATCAAGGAGGAGTATGCTTTAGGCCTACCAAGGTCTATTGGGAAGGAAGACAAGGTTTGTGAAGCTTGTGCCTTATCCAAGGCACATAAGAAGGTGTTTCCTAACTCCATCACAAAGTCATCGCATCCTCTTGAACTCATACACTCGGATGTGCACATTGCTAGCACCAAATCTAATGGAGGTTCATCCATGTTTTTAACCTTCATTGATGACTACTCAAGATATTGTTGGGTGTTCTTACTTTCCTTCAAGTCTCAAGTATTTGATACTTTTGTAAAGTTCAAGTTGTTTGTGGAAAAGCATCATAATCATAGCATCAAGATTCTTAGAAGTGACAATGGTGGAGAATTCATCTCCAATGAGTTCAAGGCCTTTTGTGAGGAGGAAGGGATCAAGAAAGAGACTTCTTGTCCTTACACTCCTCAACAAAATGGAGTTGCTGAAAGAAGGAATAGAACATTATGTGAATGTTCTAAGGCTTTAAGATTAGATGCTTGTTTGCCCAAATCCTTTTGGGGTGAGTCTCTTGTATGTGCAAACTACTTGATGAATAGGGTGTCTTGCAAAGCAATTGAAGGCAAAACTCCTTATGAGATGTTGTATGGAAAGAAACCCAATCTTAATCACTTGAAAGTTTTTGGGTGTATATGTTATGTGCATGTGCCATTGGAAACAAGAACCAAGGAGGATCCATCTTCCACAAGAGGGATCATGCTTGGATATGCAAGCTCAAGCAAGGGCTACAAAGTCTATCTCCCATCCTTGAACAAATTTGTTGTTTCAAGGGATGTCATCTTTGATGAACATCATATGCATATGCTTGAAGAAGGCTCAAGTGCTCCAACAATCAAGAAGAAGATGGCCGAGGAGCAAGATCTTGGTTTTGAGGAGGAGCTCATGGAGGAGCAAGCACCAAACCCACCTATCACACCAAGGAGATCTTCAAGGGCAAAAGTGGAGCCATCAAGGCTCACATATCAAGGCAAAGGACAGCAAGTTGAGGGTATCTCATCCACTTCTTATGCTTTATCTAGTTTTGAAGAACCGTCTAATGTTGAAGATGCATTGAACTCCAAAGAATGGTATAAAGCTATGTTGGATGAGTATGATGCCTTGATTGAGAATGAAACTTGGTTGCTTGTTGAGAGACCTCAAAGGAATGTAATAGGATGCAAGTGGGTCTTCAAGCTTAAGTTGAATGCAAATGGGAGTGTTAACAAACATAAAGCAAGATTAGTTGCAAAAGGTTATGCTCAAGAGAGAGGGATAGACTATGAGGAAACTTTTGCACCCGTGGCCAAGATGGTCACAATAAGACTAATCATTGCACTTGCATCACATTTTGGATGGATTCTATGTCAAATGGATGTCTCTAATGCTTTCTTGAATGGTTTTTTGGAAGAGGATATCTATATGGAGCAGCCACAAGGGTTCATCAAGCATGGAATGGAGAACAAAGTATGTCATCTCCAAAGAAGCATCTATGGCTTGAAGCAAGCCTCGAGATCTTGGAATTCAAGCCTACATTGCTATCTTATTTCACTTTCTTTTGTTCAAAGTGAATATGATCCTACTCTTTACATTAAGTTTGATGATGTTGGTATTGTACTTTTACTCATTTATGTAGATGACATCATCATTAGAATCTTCCATGCAAGATCTAAGCACATTGAGATATGCCATCACTTTGTGAGAGAAATGGTGCAAGCCAAGGAGATTGTTTTGGAGCATGTTCCAAGCAATGAATGTGTAGCTGATCTACTTACTAAACCACTTCAAAAGACACCTTTTATGAAGTTCAGATCATCACTTGGAGTAATTAGTAAAGCAATGATTGAACCAAGCTAGATAGTGAGGAGGAGTGTTAAAAATTCACAATTCTAGCTTGACTAGTTTTGGTCATATGACTTGTACATAGTTAGATGGTCATGATGTGGCTTGTCACACGTGCCAAATAGCATAGGATTCCATTCATAAGGATGTTCTCAAGTAGACCTAAGTGTTAGAACCTTTGGAATGAGTCCAAATTATGCTTAGATACAAGGGAGAAAAAATAGGAGCTATTTTTGGTAATTTTTGCATTGTTGAGGGATCTCCAAGATTCCAACCCTAACTTGGTAGGGATGAAAGATCCACCAAAATTAGCATTAGGGATAGGTTTAGGGCTACTCATACCTGCCCAAAACCGTGATGGATCATGTATATATAGGTGATGATATCTCACCAAAATCAATCAAGCAATTTCATGATTTTTCTCTCATAATGGTGCAATTGCTCTCTATGTTCATAATTGTTTGAGTACTTGTGATTACTAATGATTATAGGATTGAATGTAGGTCTGGTGTACAGTACTCAGACTGTGGGAGGCCGTACTTTCACACGTGTGAAGCCTTCTTCAAGGATTTGGGCCATTTAGTGAGGTTCAAGCATAGATTTTTGATGGATTTTGATGGTTCAACTTGTGCTAATCTTATGAAATCATAATCTATTGTTTCCCTCATCATTTCAAGTGTTTTAGGATCCTTATTTGCTGTAATTTTTACATGGAAGACTCATTTGCATTCAAGATCAGATATGATAAGAAGTGATGTATGTGCGCTACGGCTACAAAATCATCTGTTGATTCTTCTGATTCTTCAAGCACTGCATGCAGATCCACGTAGTGCATTGGCATGAGAGAAATACAGTTCTCTCACAAGTAATGTCTCGCTTACTAGCAGACTTGTTGGATTCTCTATGGATCCTGCTTACAGAAACTTGTCTCGCACGTAGGCGGACTTCTGTTCTATATTTTCGTCTTGATTGCTTACTAGCATCAGACTACTTTATATGTATCTCTTTTTCTCAAGTATCATCCAAAAAGTATATATTCACTCTGTGTAGCTTCTAGATTAGGATAATTAAGCATCTATAACTAATCACGAGTTACAAGAATGGCAGATTAGCCACGACCTGTACTGTATCTGCTGATGTCATGCTATCAGATCAGATATCTGTACTTCTCGGTACTTGCATGATCTTGTTGGTCCTTTTTGGAGCGTGAGGGCAGAAAAGGTGTCACGACGATTTTCGTGTCGCCTCGTGTCTTTTGACTTTTCATGTCGTTTGACTTTCTCCTGCTGGACCGCAAAAGATTTTCTTTCGTGAATCTTTCGCGTTCGTGTCTTCTCGTCCGGTGTTTACGAACATTTTTGTTTCGTGTCTCTTGACTTTCGTGTTCGCGAACATTTTCGTCAGGCAGAGGGCTAAAAGCTAGCAAAGCTTCGTAAATAGAAACGTTTTGTTTCTTCAGCTCCCTCTCAAAGCATGATAGCTTTACGACTCCAAGACTGCTCCTCTGTCTCTCAAAAAGTTCTTTGTCTAGGGCTTTGGTGAAAATGTCAACAACCATGTCTCTCGTTTCGATGAAGGTGGTCTGCAGCATCTTCTTCTCAATTAGATCCCTGATCAAGTGATACTTGATCGCGATGTGTTTTGTTCTTGAATGGAACATGGGATCTTTCGTCAGATGTATTGCAGAGGTGTTATCCATATGTGAGACCAGAGGCTCGTTTCTTGTTTCGTCCAATTCGTCCAGAAACTGTCCGAGCCAAACTATTTTGTTGGCCATCTTTGCTGCTACAACGTACTTTGCTTCGTAGGATGACTGAGCCACAATGGTCTGCTTCTTGCTAACTCATAGAATTGCCGCTCCTGACACGATGTTGCATCCTCCTAAGATGCTTTTAAAATCGTCATTGAGGGATGCCCAATTGGCATCACTGTAGGAAAGCATCCTGAATCCTGCATCACGACAATAACACAAGCCATAATCTCTCGTTAATTGAAGATATTGCAAAATTCATTTTGCAATCTTCCAATGTGTTGAGCCTGGATTCGTGCAGAATTAGCTCATCATGAACACTGCATTAGCAATGTCAGGACGTGTGTTGTCTGCAAGGTACATCAGCAAACCTATCAGCTTCCTGTAAGGTGTGAGCTGCATTTGTTCTCTCTCTTCTTCAGTCCTTGGACAATAATCGTTTGTCAGAACTGCTCTGCGAGCATTGGAGTATTCGCTTTTTTAAAATTCAGCATCCTAAAATACTCTAGGATTTTTTGGGTGTATATGGACTGGTGAAGGTATAGCTTACCTCCCTCATAGTCCCTTTAAATTTGCAAGCCAAGGTAACACCTGGCTTCTCCCAGATCCATGATCTCGAAATGTTTTGAGATGTCTGTCTTCACTCGGTCTCGGCAATCAGCTGCTCACTCTTGCAAAGTATCAGAGTGTCGTCCACATACACAGCCACAATGATGATTTGCCCATCTATAACTCTGACATACACATTGGAATCAGCCAAAATGATTTCAGGGCTTGATCCTTCTTCTTGTACCATTGTTGAGCTGATTGTTTCAGACCTTAGATACTTCTATGCATTCTGCATGCATAGTCAGGAAGTGAATTCGAGACGTATCCTGGAGGTTGATCCATGTAGACCTCTTTGTCTAACTCTCCATGCAAGAAGGCTATCTTCTCGTCCACAATGTGGATCTTGAGGTCATAAGCTGTTGCATATGCAAATAACAGACATAGGGACGAATGTTTGACGACAGGAGAGAAGGTTTCAGAGTAGACAATACCATATCTATGATAAAATCCTTTCACTACCAGTCTTGTCTTGTATTTCATGACATTCCCATCCGGTCCATACTTGAGCTTGAAAACCCATTTGCATTTGACAATTTTGCGATTATGTGGTAATGGCTGTAACGTCCATACCTGGTTCTTCCTCATGGACTCCATCTCTTCGTTCATGGCTTGGATCGTCCTTCTCTGGACATTCAATCGCTTTTTCAAAAGTTTGTGGTTCGCCACTGAATCCACAGAACTCTTCTAATGTAGAAACAGAGCTGCTTGGCACGTATCTTGCTGGCGCTTTTCATGGTCTTGTGGGACAACAATGCATTTGCTTTTGTCTGCTCTGGGATAGCAATGCATTTGCTTTTGTCTGCTCTGCTAGGTCCAGAACCATCCTAGTTTACAAGAATTGTAGCAATAGGCTGCCTCTCAAATCTTTCATCTTTAGATTCGTTTGTAGTCAAGGTGTTCTCTCGCCTCGACTGCCTCTCGAATCTCGACAATTGCCTTTTCAAGGTTCATTGCAGGATCTTTCGCGAGCAGGGTTCTCGTCGTCTGGAAAGATCTGGATAAGGCTCTCAACAGGTATGTGAGCTGCTTCTCAGCTAACACTGCATTTTGTGTTCCAGAGTTATGTAGTGATAGAAATAGATCCTTCATCTTCCTTATGAAAGAAGTGAGGTCTTTCCCATCCCACTGTAGATTTGTTAGTTGATCTTCCAGCATCATTATTTGACTTCTTGATTTCGTTTGAAATCTCGTGAGCAGTGCATCCCACATCTCCTTAGCTTTGGAGAGTGTAGCCAGGTCAAGTGTGAGACTATCTTCGATGGATGAAGATAGCAAGGCTACTGCCTTGTCATTTTTCTCCCTCCACTCGCGTAGCTCCTTGCCTGATGTCGTAGGCATCTCCTTTGTGCCATCCACCTAGGGAAATAGACCTTTGCCCTTGAGTATCAATGATGTCTTAACTTTTCAGGCCATAAAGTTAGATCCTGAAGAATCAAGAATTGTACCGATCTTGCTCTGTATGCTGCTGATTGAAGCCATTGCCTCTAAAGTCTATTCTATTGTTGATGGTTGTTCGTCTAAATGCTTGGCCTCCTAGATCTGATAGCTTTTTGGCTATGTCAGATTATGACAAGGTAGGTAGGCTCTGATACCACTGATGTCAGTCGCAAAGGCAATCTCGAAAGCAAAGCAAACGATGCAAAGCAATTCGGATGGAGTTCGGATCTGATCGCTGGTCACTACCAACTGTATTGTTCCTACAATCCTCCAGAATGTAGTCAGGCACTACTGATTTACGTTTATAAATTAATGTAGCATTCAACAAAGATTCAACCAATGTGCGAAATTAAATGAACAAGAGTATCAGACACACGAATAACAGCAGACTCATTTGCATTCAAGATCAAACATGATAAGAAGTGATGTATGTGCGCTACGGCTACAAAATCATCTGTTGATTCTTAAGCACTGCATGCAGATCCACATAGTGCATTGGCATGAGAGAAATACAGTTCTCTCACGAGTAATGTCTCACTTACTAGTGGACTTGTTGGATTCTCTGTGGATCCCTTCGCGAAAGTCCCCCGAAGCCTTCGCAAAAATCCCGAAAATTGGATCCCAAAGGTTTTTGCGAATCTCATGAAGGCTTCACGAAATTGGCCCTCGAAAAATGTGAGATTAACCCTCGAAAAAAATATGCGACACCGGCTGCCCCCTCTAGAAATATGCGACACTCCCCTCAAATCTGAAAAATGGCAGGGCCAGTGTCGTATTTTCAAGGGATTTTCCCGAAAGCATTGGGTCTTTTGTGAAATTTCCTGAAGGCTTCACAAAAATTTTGTGAAAAGATCGGGATCCCGAAAATCGGATCCTGTAGGCTTTCGTGGATTTCAAGAAGGCTTCACAAAATTGGCCCTTGAAAAATGCGACATTGACCCTAAAAAAAAATGTGACATTGGCCTCCCCCTCCAGAAAAATGCGACACTCCGTTTGAATCTGAAAAATGCAACACTGGCCCTCGAAAAAGAAAATTGCGACACTGGCTCAAAATTTTCGCGAAGGCTCCAAAAATGGGATTTTGGCGAAGGCTCCAAAAATGAGACTTTTGTGAAGGCTCCAAAAATTCGAGGGCCAGTGTCGTATTTTTTGAGGGATTTTTGCGAAGGCATCGGGATTTTCACGAAGGCTCCAAAGATTCAAGTCTCCAAATATTCGAGTCTCCAAAATTCGAGTCTCCAAAAATTTGAGTCTCCAAAATTCGAGTCTCCAAAATTCGAGTGTCCAAAAATTTGAGTCTCCAGAAACTCTCGAAACTACAATCCTTCTGTAAGTTCTGTACACTCCACCCATTATGCATCAATAAACACCAAAACACCTAACAGACTTCCATACTTGACAGATGAGTTCCCGAGACGGATCCGAGCGTGTGCAGAGGATGTCAAACATGTAATCGTGCTTTCTTCACCCCTCTTCATTCTCAAAGGCAGTTAAATGGACCTGCAAAAAAAAATCATGAAACTGGAATATGTTGGATGACACATAAACCTACAGGGCCCAAACATTACCACTGCCTGTGGCTTTGTGAGCT
The DNA here is from genome assembly GCA_029204225.1 of Diphasiastrum complanatum. Taxonomy (NCBI): domain Eukaryota; kingdom Viridiplantae; phylum Streptophyta; class Lycopodiopsida; order Lycopodiales; family Lycopodiaceae; genus Diphasiastrum; species Diphasiastrum complanatum. Next base: position 3,986 of record MU834056.1, on the reverse strand, counting down.
TGTAGGAATGTTTTCCCAAAAAGTATGTTGCATTCTAGTGCAGGACAATAGCCAATGTTGCATTCCACTCATTAGAGATCACTGTGAGTGGCTAGGGTTAGGGGTAATAGGCATCTCTCCTTTATTGTCATCTCTCATTTATTTCTCTCCACACCCGTCTCTCCCATTTGGTTTTTTGTTCTTAGTTGTTGAGAACCAAAAGTTGTTGGAAATTCCCGAAAGTTGTCAATGGCCCAAAGTGATTTCATAAATGTTTATGCACCAAGAGCATGCTTCCACGTAAAAGTGTGATGGCCTCAACAACACACAATTAGGAGGAACTAACTTCCTAACGAAACTCTTCAAAACTGCAACTTCAGCATTGTTCCATCACCACAACATGCTTCCATATGAAAACTTGGAAGTCTGACAGTGTGAGGAATTGGATTACAAACAAAATCAAAATTCAAAGAGAAATGAAAAATCAAAGAAAAGAGATGGATGGATAGCTTAAATAAAAAGCCAAATGACGAAGCAAATCAAAAGAGTGGATGAATGCTTTATTGAGAAAAAGATCCTACAATGGAAAGAACCAAATCATAGCAAAGGCAAAACCAATAAGTGCAGAAAAAAAGAGATTCCTAAATGGGCTATGTGTGTGCATGTTTGTCTATCTCTGAGAGAGAGAGAGAGAGAGAGAGAGAGAGAGAGAGAGAGAGAGAGAGAGAGAGAGAGAGAGAGAGAGAGAGAGAGAGAGAGAGAGAGAGAGAGAGAGAGACTCGAACTTGTAGTAAAAAGAGCCCAGTTCTAAGTTGTTGTCGGTCGTACGGAGTGGCGATGTTGGTTGACTATTTTTTTATTTAACCGATTCTTCCTTCTCGCCAAGACTTTAGATATATCTCTCATTCTCTTTGCCTTACCCACATACCAATGATTTTTAACTACATTATCTGGTCTTTCGAAAAATATCCTAACAATCAAAGCCCACTTGTCTCTATTGATACGACGGGCTACCAAAAACTGCTCTTCTTCCTACTCAGTAAATGGTGTATGGTTTATGTGTGGATCTAGTTGATTAAACCATCGCAATATGAAACTTCTATTTACAAACACATCAAAAAGTTTCAACGCAAGTTACTCTCACAAAATCCAGCAAGTTCTCAAAACAATGTAGCAACCACTAACTAAAATAATTGAGTAAAGACTATTGAAAGTATTTTACCAGAAAGATGAAGCTTGGAACTGCTGATAAAGTCACCAAGGCATTAATACTAAAATCTCAAGCTTCTAATTTTTTGTCAGTGACGTCTTTGAATCTTGTCAGAACTACACATCCAAATCTAGCAGGTGAGACCAGTCACATTCAATGGTAAGCACATTTATGCAATGAAAACAATCATCCACAGAAGGCCTGCACCTTGAAGACGACCTAATTCCCTAATGCCAACTGAAAAATAGATACCTTCAATTTGGAGATGATTTTGACAACTACTCGGATAAGTGAACTTGACTTTAGGCTCATCCTTTTTAGCATCCTTTCCGTAGCACTGTCCCATTCTACCATTCTGGAGTTCCGCTTGGAGGTCCTGCTTGCTCTTCACGCAAGCTCATCCTTTTCAGCATCCTTTCCATAGCACTGTCCCATTCCGCCATTCTGGAATTCCACCTGGAGTTCCTGCTTGCTCTTCACGCAAACACAATTAGGAGGGAGGAACACCATAATACATTTGACATTTATTCTCTCAATACTTAATTAACAGAGTGACACTGTCAGTAATGTCTATTCCACATTAAGTGAGGGCTTGATTTATTTTGTTTCTTGTTTATCTTGACTCATGTAATTAGAAATACCTACTTGTAACTGATGTATCTCCCTATTGCAAATCATTTCATAGCTTTTTTTGAGGTGATTTCTTTTGTCTTCAGGTTCTAGCAGATACTCAGAGAGAGAGAGAGAGAGAGAGAGAGAGAGAGAGAGAGAGAGAGAGGAGAGAGAGAGAGAGAGAGAGAGAGAGAGAGAGAGAGAGAGAGAGAGAGAGAGAGAGAGAGAGAGAGAGAGAGCGAGAGAGAGCGAGAGAGAGAGAGAGAGAGAGAGAGAGAGAGAGAGAGAGAGAGAGAGAGAGAGAGAGAGAGAGAGAGAGAGAGAGAGAGAGAGAGAGAGAGAGAGAGAGAGAGAGAGAGAGAGAGAGAGAGAGAGAGAGAGAGAGAGAGAGAGAGAGAGAGAGAGAGAGAGAGAGAGAGAGAGAGAGAGAGAGAGAGAGAGAGAGAGAGAGAGAGAGAGAAAAGAATTTTCTATCCCGTGACTTCTATACACTAGAAATCTCCTCTACTTCCCTCACTCCTGCTCGATTCTCCAGCACTATCAGTTCAAAATGATTCTTTTGAGACAGTTGTTATAACATTTCTAGGTATTGGCACACTTCAGTTGAATACCCAGTTGTCAATTCTTCTTGCTTGATGATGGAGTCACCTTTTTTTAGCACATCTGGCGAAGCTACGAAAGATTGTAACACACGATAGGGCACTGGAAAGGTGTCTGAGTAACTCAAAAATTTAGGAAAAGACAAACTATGGGTTTTAGGGAAAGCAGATTCATGTACATGTAGAGAATCAGTAGACCAACAAAAGCTAGCAGTTCTTACAACAATGCCCACCATTAAAGGTGCACAAATTATAAGCGAAGGCATTCTAGCTACACCCCAAAAGAGAGGGATGATTTATTTAAAGTTACAAATGAAAAATGAGAGATTACTCTGATCTGCAGCCCATATAGGAAGTATGAGCTGAATCAAAAATAGAAAAGATAAGCAAACATTCACACAAATGTGCCTCTTGCTCTCAGCACACTTGTTTACATAAACAAAGCAAGTGCTACACACTCTGATCACACACACAAGGAGTTTACGCAATAACAATCAGAGTTGTGCAGCAGAAGCTATGCTCCCAACTCACACACTACACTACACACACAAAGTGCCCAATGTAGCACCTATATTTATTTTCAGTTTTTCTATCTCCCTAAATTTATGGCATGGTGACAACAATTACTATCTACTGGTAGCTCCAAAAATCAGGTGTATAAAAATTAGGTGGGCGTATCTCAAATTTCCTCCCATTATTGATACACTCAACCCAGATAATCCAGCTCTAAACATTCTGAAATGGCTCTGACTCTATGTCAAATTTCCAATTGTGCCATATTTCAAGCACGATGTTATCTCTGGTGAAATTAAGATCACACTATCTCATATCTGTATCTATCAAGTTATTTCAAAGAAAACATATGAAAACTAAACAATCTAAAGATATATTCACACAACAACCTGGACTGTAGATATGTGGTGGGAGCTAGGTTATTTAATAAGAGGCAGAGCTGATTTCTTTACAAAATGCATGTACTGATTAAGGTTGTTAATAGTAAGCTAATAAGACAACTTAGTGGCATTGAGAGCCTACTCTCAAAGGATGTGGATGGTGTTTGCTTGCAAGCTAGGTCCACAACTATAGGATCAGCCAAGGACTATTGATAATATTGCCCCTGACTGAGGACTTAATGCAATTGAAGAGATGCTAAATGTGAGCATCGTCAAGAGTCTATCCAAGAAATGCCAAATGTGAGCATCTCCAAGGATATGTAAGCTCTGATGATGTTGTGAATATGCTAATTAGAGAAAAACTGGAAATGTGGAGAAAGTGCACAACAAATTGATTGAAATATTATTGCCATTTTTATTTTTTTATACAACACAAAACAATGACTGTTTAAGGTAATTAGGAACCATGAAGTAACCTAACTGAAAATTGGAGATATTTGTGATATGTGCAGGTCAGATTTCTCATAATATATATTTGAGAATAGTGTGTGAAAAAATACAGATCCTAAGTGGATCTATACTCCAAGATCATTGGCTTGAATGCTTGCACTCCAAACTACATAAGCTAGGAATTGGCAACACATTCTATGCTACCTAGAATGCAAAGAACTTGATCAAAAAGCATTTATCACA
>MU834055.1:0-49830 GCA_029204225.1 Diphasiastrum complanatum | reverse complement strand
GCAACGAGAATTCTTCATAAAGAACCTTTGATCTACAACTGATCCTATTGATTTGATAAGATCACTGAAGAAGAGATTGATGAAACACAGGAAAGCCTCAAGTTGCATTAGTTCTGCATGAGTTGACGGAATCCAAGCAACAGGACATTCAATAGTCTTCTTCCCCAGTATCTCTCTGATTGGATAGGCTATCCAATTCAGATGCGTCTGTTTTTGTCCCTGCATCTGGTGTTGTCATTGCCTTGTGTACCACTTCATAATGAATGATCTTGATTTCATTTTGAAGTTCCAATGCATCCAATAAATGCAAGCATTCCACATTTGGATTCATCCCAGTCCATGTAGTGAGGGGATTGTTTTGGTTATCTGTACACAAAGAGTTTGATAGTCTTGAATTCGTTTCCCATGTCAATCTGTTTTTCTTGTTGATAGGATCGATGCCATCCCCTAACACAAGAATATTGGATGATTTTGCACCAAATCCCTCCGTTGATATCACATTAGACACATTTGTTGGTAGCCCAATATGAATTTGCTTCAAACCTTGGGATGTATCTATTATTATTGACTTCATGGAAGCAATACTAATACCAATTTCATCATCGAAAAGCTCGTTGTTGTATTGGTATTTGAATTTTGTATCAGTGTTATACCACTCAGTTGATTCATAATTAGAAATTAATCCAAATAGATCATTGTCAATAATACGGTCATAACCACTGATTTGTGTAGTAGAATGCAATTCCGACAATCGGATTTACTCCATGATTTGTTAGCTGCAACTATAGAAATTCGTTCTGTTCATAATATACCTCTTTATTTTGACCTTTGACCTGATCATTACAGCTATCGAACAAGATTTGATCTGGATTTTCAAATTGTCTTCATTCACTTGTCCATCGGTGCTTTGCTGATATTGCCTCCGTGGAAGGTAGATCGATATCAAGAATTCTGCTTTCTTCCTTGAAATCATCAGCTCATCAGAAGATTCATGATCTTGTTTGCTAAAAACATCTCGATCGATATCTTGCCCTTGGACTAGAGGAAACGTTGTTTCATAGACATCCACAGTGCTACACAATTCAGGATTAGTAGTTTGAATATCAATTGGCTGTTGTGGAATACCAGCCGATTGCAAGATAGAGTCAAAACGAGCGACCATCTTGTTGTACATTTCTTCCCATCTTTGCTCTGACCTTTCTTGTAATTGTTGCCCTGTTTGTTTCGTTTGTTCGGTACTATCTTGTATGGCAGTTAAAAGTGTACCTAATATTTCCTTTGTTCCACCGGTCACTTTACTAATAGTAGTGTCTACACTATTATTTGATCTTCCATGAATACTAATCCACTGTTAATGAGTTGATGGTGTTTGACTTCCCACAAAATTGACATAGGGACTGGAAAATTGTCGTTCCACTTGCCACAATAATATTCCTTCCCTCCTTAAAATCATTTGTATCAGCAAATGATGTACCCATCAGAGAAGGACCAATCATACCTGTAGTGGCATAGAGAGAACATCCTTCATTTCTGTTAATTTCTTCACTTCATAGGCATCTTCATAGGCCTCATAATCAACATTATCATCTTCATTATGATCGAAGGAGGGAGGCGCACAGCTGGGCGCGGACAGAGGGAGGATAGGAGAGAGGCGCAAAAGAGAGATACGGAGACCGAAAAGGGCGTCGCGAGGAGGGAGGGAGGCGTCGCGTGGGAGAGAGGGAGTACGGGCTAGAAGGAGAGAGAGGATGGGGCAGGGCCGATGGAGGGGCGCGGGCAAGGATTACGTGCGAGAGATGGGGGTAGCATCGAGGAGTGTAATGGTGGGGAGGGTTAGATTTAGGGCTATTTTTTTTCTTATACTTTTTAGGTTTTAAACTCAAAATTAGGGTTTAAAATTTTTAAGAGCATATTTCCTTGTTTTTTTGCACTTTTGTTTTGCCCTAAATTGCGAACTTAGGGTTAGGGTCGTGCGACGGTAGGGTTAGGTCAAAAAATATTTTTTTAAAAAGCCTGCGAAACTTTAAAATGAAGAAACTGAAATTTTTTTACAAAGAACCAAAACTTTAAAAATGAAAGGTTGAAGTGATTCTCTCCCAAATTTCTACCAAAACTAAAATTAGACCTCCTTCACAAGAATTGTCATATCTCTCTCAATTTTCAACCAAATTAGCTGCGAATTGGCTCAAATTCAAGCTGAGAGTAAGATTTACAATCCTATAGAAATACAATCATAAAATTCGGCCAAAAACTCAGCCAAAAATAGAGAAAAACAGACTGCAAAAACTGTCACTAACTAAAATTGAAAAGAAAACACAAAAATGGCCATAACTTGGTCATTATAGCTCCAAATCAGAAAAGTTTAGTACCTCCAGAAAGCTAAAAGAAAGATCTACTGTTCTACAACAAGAAACTACCCAAAAAAAAAAATAGATGGTTAAAAATTGAATCAAAACTTGCTGAAAATTAAAAAAACAAGAAAAGTAGAACAAGAAACTCTACCAAATTTAACAAAATCCACCAAATCTGATGGAGAAAGGATCTAATGCTGTGATACCAAAATTGTCATGTGCCAACCTTAGCATTCAAACATCAAATTACAATGGGAATGCAAGAAATCAAAAAACTAGTCAAAAATCAAAAGATACTTAAAAGTAGCAAAACTTCACCAAATTAGGCAAAGTAAGGTATCTTTATTCATGATTATTGATCATTCACAAGATAGGGGCCTGATTCTAGAGCATGATCATAGCTCTCGTGTGATTTTAGGCACATGAACCACTTTCTTCATCAAGAAAGCTCTCCAAGAGAAGCTCCAAGATCTCTTAAAACTCAAAATTACAAAATGAACAATAGCCTCCAAATTTAGCACGACCTCAGCTATTTATAGTGGTCATTTGTGCCTCTACTATAAGTTTGGGGCCTTATTTGGCTAATTCGGGCCTTACAACCATTATTACAAATTCGCTATTCACAAATATAGTGAGGTTGCTCGAGCCACCTTATTAACTGTCCTAATGACTAATTCTAGTCTACTTTAGCTCCATGGCCATATTTGGCAATTCATTAGTAAGCTCATGGGCTAATTACATGCAGCACATGACAGAATACTCATAGTCGCCTACAAGAACATTTATGATTTATAAGTGAGGACCTCTAGGAATCAGCAATAACAAGAGTGAATTGACAGGCACGAGCCTTCTTGGAGAGAGCATGTCATGGCATTTGTGATCAATTTGAATGGAATTTCAAGCTATTTTTTGTGCAGCTCCATCTTCTTTCTAAATTGAATGATGGTGCTCGTTTTTTGTGTAGCTTTCATTGTGCCAGTATCTTTTGCTCTCTATGCTCTCATATACTGCATGCAAGACTGCTTCATTTTATATGGTCATATTCCTTGCTGTGTAAAGATTCTATCTTCTTCTAGAATATTAGACATATCCTATGCTACTAATCCTCAGGCTCTCTACATGTTATCAGAGCTAATTCATAGTAAGAGGAAAAATTAGATGGTCTCTACATGTTATCAGAGCTAGTTCATAGTAACAGGAAAATTTACATAGCATACGACAAATGTGTTCTTATCTTCACTAAAATATGGAAACCAACTCTTCCAGCATCAAGGCTCGTTGATAGCATAGGAATGAAAAAATCGCTGCTTGAAAAGCACGTTTTGGAAATCATAGATGGAACAGTGGAGCAGATGCTGAAGCCATTCCATGTTAGAGACAACATGATGGAAAGGCTCTTGTCCACCCTGTTGAACTTAATATGAGTAGAGCTCAGACATCAAAGGAAGCATGGGAAATTCTACTAGGTCTGATTGAGACTCGAGAGATTACAACTGGACTCTTTCTTAGACGACCAGACTTTTTCTAAGAAAGGGAGGGTACAGCATCGGCATTATCATCAACAAAGGTGATGCCTTTCGCTTGGAAAGGATCGAACCCAATCGGAGGATTTATCGTTAAGTGTACCTATAGGACCTAAGGAAAGTATTCGGAATCGGAGATAGACAATTAGAAAATCATTCTATCTCTGAGTGCTTCATCAGATGAAAAGGTCAGACTAAGGATAATTTTTCTTAGGATGCAGTTGAAAGCGTAAAGAAGAACTTCCCTAAGTTCCACTTTTGATGACAAAAGTAGCTCAGAATGTTATATCCATTTCCAATTACGACAATTCGGAATGATTCTTCAGATGCACATGGTATGTGATGGTTGCATCCATGCAAAGAAACAATCAATTGGTTGTGGAGTGAGATTGGACATGGGGGTTGCATAACATCATGCACAGACCACCGTAGGCTATATCTACTAGTAGAAAGTTGCCTTCCTACACATTGGAATTCTTCAAATTCTTGTCTCCTCTCTCTCTCTCTCTCTCTCTCTCTCTCTCTCTCTCTCCTTGTATTCACATATTGTGGCTTGAGGGTGAAACTGTTGTGGACGGATCTTCGACTTTTACTTGGTTGGGTGGTTTGCCTACACTGTCTCCTTTCAAGTATTCTTGGAGGCTTGATCTTTGGGGATCTTCTTAGTGGTATCAAAGCAAGGCTTGCAGTTGGATCGAAAGGTGGAGTCAATTGCTCTTCTTTTCAGCATCTTGGTAAAGATTCACTTCCTCTTGAGTACCATCATTCATGTTGGTGTTATCATCTTCGAGTTTGGCTGTTGCTCAGTTTTTTATTCACTTTCTTTCTCTTCGTCCTGCATGAATGTCACGATTATCCAAGTGCTGGACACCCTAGCATACTGAGAACACCTGACCTTGTAAGAAGGAATTTGTATTGGCCAAAGATGGACGGTTGCATGGAGGCACAAGTTCAAAAATGTGGACAATGACAAGTGAATAAAGCAGAAAGTCTCAAAGCAGTTGATTTGTTACATCTATCAATCCCCATTATAAACTATAGCTTAACAGAAAAACTGTCAATCCTATAATATCCTATAATGATTGAATGAAGCAATTTCACCTTATCATCACTCCTATTGCCCCACAACCTGAGAGGAACCCCTCTCGAGTTGTTTTCTTCTCAATGCTTGGTTAGCACGACGGAGAGAGATAAAGGAGGTCAGACTCTTCAGCCTGTAGCTATTTACAATATCAATGCATTTCCTGAAGAAACCAGAAATTCGGCATAAGCAAAACATTAGTGATTTATCCAGCATCTCTGCTATCCGGGTTGAAGGAACGTATGTGTTCATGTATATTTATATTTACATCACAAAGTCAAGAGTGCGTGAGATTCGTGTCTCACCTTATCAAACCTTTTGTCCCACCATTGCGAAGGATCCAAGAAGAACTGCTGCCAGAGCCGTTCTAGTCTGGCTCCTTGGCCTGGAGCCCATACACACCCAGCCCACCAGGAGCAGCACATCAAAAACAAAAGCAATACAGCACGCAGGCATATTAGCACTCCATCACGCCTAACAAGTTAAAACACAACACAAGAAGAAGAAGAATAAGAAGAAGAAAAAGCAACACACAATCAAAGCCCAAATCAGAGCAGAGCAAAAATCTCACATTCTCTCTCCGAGGTACTTGTCGTCGAACCTGCTTCCCCCATAGAAGGCCAAAAACCAGGAGAAGGAGGAGGAGGAAGAGGAAGAGAAGTAGTGCTACAAGTGAGGGAATTACAAGAGGATGAAAGGGCATCTTTATTTGTGATTACTGGGCTGATTTTGATACTGCGGGGGGAACACCAACCGAGTGAGGATTGATGAGGATAACAGAAAAAGAAGCGATGGCGATGATGACGACGACGATGTGGGTTGCAACAAAGCCCTCCTCCTCCTCCCGCTGCGGCCATAGCCTCCCTTCCTTTTGCTTTGCTTCGAGTAAAACTGTGTGTGTATTCTTCACTTCTTTCTTGGTGGTTTTGCTACCCCAATTACATACATATATTATATTGGGCCTTTGGTTCTTCATTATTTTATGCCTAGAACCTTGTCATCTACATGAGGTTGCCAAGCACTCTTGCCATCCCCATCACATGGATGTCATTCTCCTCTACTCTCATTTTGGCTAAGTGGTTCATTGCAAACAAGAACATTCTGGTATTATACACAAAGGCCTTGCCATGACAGTGAAATTGTGGATTGAAAAAATATATATTATTTTCTTTGAGATTTAAAAAAATGCTATTTTTAGCTTTTTTGCTAAAGAGGTAAGTATCGTTAAGTAATTTTATTGAGATGATTCATGAAATTTTGAAGTTGGCAAGATTCTAGAATATTCAAGATCATTATTCACAATAATCACACTTAATATTCAAAATATTTTAATATTCACGAACAATATTCACAATAACCACGATCAATATTCAAGAGTATTCACAATAATTATGATCATTATTCACGAGTATTTAAGATAAATATTTTCAATAATCACGATCAGTATTCATGAATATTCACAATAATCACGAGTATTCATGATCAATATTCATGAGTATTCATGATCAATATTCATGACTATTCACAATATTCACGTTCAGTATTCAAAATAATCATGATCAATATTCAGGATATTCACTTTTTAGTATTCACAATTTTAGATAGACGTCGGCATCATCAATGAAAAGTCGCCAAGTACAGAACCGTTTGGAGCCCAGTTTATTGTTGTGGGCACTGGACGGAATAGACGACATGCAAAACAGAGCCCTTCGACGATATCGGAGCACTTATTTGGAATGCCAAAAAGTAGTCTATTCTTGTGCCCTAATGGCGCTCCATCCGGCACGAAGGACATTCGAACAATCGAGAGAACACTGTCACCGATTCTTTTGTATTTCTGCAAACTGTTAGAAAACAAATGTATATTTGTAGAGTATGTGACCTATGTGGTTATTTACAAGCAGCAAGTGAATGGATCTAGACTAAAAGAGAGATAGGGATTTGGTGTTGCTGGTTAAGCAACTCCATTTGGGATTTCCAAAGCTGATCTTGAGTATCCTCGGTCGACTTTGATTCATGGACAGCACGATGTGCTCTCCTTTCCCTAGAATCCTCAACATCGGATCCTTCGTCCTCCTCCTTGATGGCATCAGCCATGGCTGTCTTTAAGGTCTCATATTCATCATTAGATCTAAGCTCACGTCTGATCCATCTGGGAAGTCCTACCAAGAACCAGATTATGAGCATTTTTTTGGTAGGTTGTTCTTGTACTTGACTCTTTAAACGTTTGAAGTGTTCTATATAGTCTCGTACTTTCTCGTCTTTTGTCATCTTGATATTACTCAATTTGACAAAAGGGCTTTTTATGAAACTAAAGGGCTTGAAACATTTGATAAAGGACTCTTTCAAAATAGACCAATCGATCTTATCTTCATGATCCAGGTTCAAAAATCATTCACGTGCTCTGTCAATCATGATCATCGAAAAGAGTTGGACCATTGCTTCGTTGGATGTCTCTCCATAAACGTCGCATGCATTCTCAAAGACTTGTAAAAATCTTTGAGGGTCAGAGTTATCGTGTCATACTTGGGTAGATCTAGCTTTGGGATACATATTTCAATATGAGGTCCATGGTTGGCAAAAATCCCATTAACGTGAGCTTTTGCGTGTGATGATTCAGCACCATGAAAATGGGCTCGATCATGTGAAGACTCTGCTCTAGTAGATTTCCGTCTCTCAAATGGGTTTGTGGAAGGTTCGTGTACTTGTGATTTCATTCGGGAGAACCTATCATGTCTAACTTGCTCAGACGTAGGTGACACCATTTCGGGTGGATATGGACAATTCTCATAGTTTGGAGGCTAGTGGCAACCAAATGGCACACTATTCAGTAGATGGGTATGGCAAAAGCTTGGTCGATGTCTATGGCAAAAGGATCAGCGAAAGGTCCAGTCAAGAACTCGGCTAAATGTCCAGTCAAGGACTCGACAAAATGTCCCAATCAAGGACTCAGCTAAATGTCCAGTCTAGGACTCGGCTAAATGTCTAATCAAGGACTCGGTGAAATGTCCAGTCCAGGACTCGACAAAATGTCTAGTCAAGGACTCGATGAATGTTGAAGTGCATGGACTCGGTCCTGTGAAGACGTCGAGGACTCAGCGAGTTGTCAGGCCAACGGAGTCGGCTATTGCCTGGAGCCTAAAAACTCAAGAAAGTGTGTGGGCGACATTGGATCGGACATTGTAGATCAAGATCAGAACTATCGTGGAATACATCAGTTTGGCACATTCTTGTTTTGGATTTCAATTTTGTTTGTTATTAGGCTTCATGGTTTTCTTGGCAATACGTTCTTGTACCTTACCCAGATCAAACAGAAAGGTTTGGCATTGTAGTTTTATCCAGCCTATCAGAGGATACCCGGGCAACGTTCACTCTTGAAATGTACTCACATCAATTGAAAATATGCAAGTCATGATGCTCTCATCAACGGATCAGCCTGCTACTCGAATGAATACCTAACAAATTCCTACTTCTAATTATTGCAAACGGGTTGAGCATATCCTTGTAAATGAAACTAATCTACCATGTATCAAACAAAATTAAAAAAACAAGAAACAAGAAGCTAATTAGCAAGCATTTCAAGTGCAAGAATCAAGAAACACTCATCTCTTGATTCTTGGACTTTCCAAGAACTTCAAGAACTAGAATGTGAGGATTTGCAAGATCTAAATCGCATTTCCAGCCTATATAGCTTACTTGAATGCTTGATTCTACACTAATCCACAATGCATAAGGAAAGAAAGCAAGAAACTAAGCTAAAATCCACATCCACACACAAGGAATAGAAGGGCATGATCATAAAAGCATCACACAAGAAAGCCATCATGATCGAGGAGCTCAAAGGATTGCCAAAACTTGTGGAGGATCTTCTTATTCATAAAAGGAGTAGAGACAAATACATGTAAAGCTCTCTCATAGAGGAGGAGACCTCTTAAATAAGCAAGAGGGGTATTTAGGTGGAGCCCAAGTGGCAATTCCACAATTTTACAAATTACAAGTGGAATTAGCTTCTCCACTAGAAGTCACCATCAAAAGGTGGCTCACTCTACTTTTTTAAGAGGGGTCTACTTGCGTTTATTTCAATTGTCTAGAAATACTAGCTCCTACATGGTTATTCCATCACTTGGGATTCACCATGAGGCTCACACAATTTCTATCTATCATTCTATGTAGTGGGTTTCTTTCCTTGCCTAACCTGAATCCAAGATCTAGTCAATCTAGCATCAAAGAGACGAAGTTAGTTGTCACGCGTAGGTTCGTTCCCATGAGAGTGATAGTATAGTTCAGATTTCAACATGAATGAAGGATCTAACACTACATCCATTAACACTGAGCATTAACACTACATCCATTAACCCTACTTCCATTAACCCTAAATCCACAACAATGATAGAAACTTACTCTTCTCTCTCTCCTTTTCTCTCTCACCAAAGCATAAGAAATAGCAATCCCAATAATGATCAAATCCAACAATTAGCAAATACCAAAGAAAGCATGAGAAATGGAAGAAAACATGGATTTTGTTTTCGACTGGATCAAAACATCTATAGCCCTTCACGCGATCATCATATCCTAGGAATATGCACTTGATAGCTTTTACATCAAGTTTACGTCTCTCTTCCTTAGGAATATGTACAAAGGCCTTACATCCAAAGATTCGCAAGTGGTTCACCTTTGGTTTCTTCTTTGTGAATGCTTCCTCAGGTGTTATTTTTGGTATGGCAATGGTAGGACTTCTATTTTGAAGATAGATTGTCGTGCTACATGCTTCTGACCAAAAATCTTTTGGTAATTTCATGTCAACTAGCATAGATCTGGCACTTTCCACAATCGTACGATTTTTGCGCTCAGCTACACCATTGAGAGTAGGAGTATGAGCTTGCATAAATTGTCTTTTAATCCCACATTGATCACAAAGATCATTGAAGTCATTAGACTTATACTCACCTCCACTATCTGATCTTAGGACTTTGATCTTCTCACCTGTCTGATTTTCGACCAAGTTTTTGAAGTTCTTGAAGTTCTCAAAAGCATCTGATTTCTTCTTCAAGAAGTAGATCCACGTCTTACGTGACATATCATCAATAAAGGTCATGAAATAGAAGGCTTTTCCTAAGGACATGGTCCTCATAGGCCCGCATAAATCTGTGTGGATTAAATCCAGGATGTTCTTTGCTCTTGCAACACTCCCTTTATTGAACTTCTCTCGATGCTGCTTCCCATATATACAAGATTCGCACATCGATTTCAAGTGATCTTCTATGGTAGGCAGTCTTGTTACCATCTCCAATTTTCTCATCAAACTAAGGCTTCCCAAGTTCAAGTGACCAAGCCCCTTGTGCCACAACTCAGTTTGCGAAGGAACGGATGATACAAGTTCATGTTGCCCCTTGATTGTAGCATTCAACCTGTACAATTTTGTATTGGGCTCTCTTACTCCACTCGCAATAACTTTGAACTTTTGGTTTGCATCCTTCACAAAGCAACGATCATGGGCGAATTCTACTTTCAACTTTTGATCAGTAATGACTCCAACAGAAAGTAGATTTTTCTTCAAACCTGATAAGTAAAGTACCTCCCTGATCATCCTACTTTTGCCATCAGGGAGTTGGATTGAAACTGTGCCTATCCGCTTGATCATGCACACCTCACCATTTGCTTGTGAAACAGATGTTCCATTATCCAACGCCTTCAAACTACTGAACCAGTTTTTGTTACCTGTCATGAGTCTTGTGGCTCCTTAGTCAATATACCATACTTGATCATCTTGATTAGATGACAATGCAGATATGAAGATGCTAGAGTCTTCAATCTCACCCTCATCGACAAGGTTACCTGTTTGTTTTGGTTTCCTCTTGCCTTGTTCCGCCAGGAATTTGTGACATTCACTCTTCCAATGGCCCTTTTTACCACAATGGAAGCACTTGCCTTTCTTCTTAGTTTTGCTGGAAGATCCCTCATCCTCCTGAGACTTGGCAAATTGCTGCTTGGTCTTCTTCTTGCCCTTGCCCTTGCCTTGTTTTTGGCGTGTTGCAAGTGCCTGATCATCAGTATTTTGACATCTAGCTTTCACCATTTCTCGTCGTTGCTCTTCCCGCATCAAGATTCCTGTGAGCTCGTCAAAGATTGGCAATCTTTCTCTTGATGCTATTCTGCTCACAAACATCTGATAGGGTTCTGCAATGCCGCATAATGCATTATGCACCAGTTCCACATTACATATGCGCTCTCTAATAGAATGCAGTTCATCTCTCATTGTCTTGATTCTGGTCATGTACGTCTGAATGTGCACTCCTTGCTCCATGCGGGCACTATTCAACTTTGACTTCAGAAACACGATTCTTGACGGATTTGACGTCTCAAACTGCTACTTTAGCACATCCCATGCCTGTCTGGGTGTAATAGCATCACAAATGTGGGTAATGATGTGATCCTTCACTGACAAGTTAATGAAGGTCAAAGCTTTCCTCATCTTTTTGTCGAACACTTTGATGTATGTTTCATTTGGCGGTCTTCTCTCATCACCTATGATGACTTCCCACACATCTTTCTCCATCAGTATGTTTTTCATTTTGAATTTCCACACTGCATAGTTGGAAATCCCGTCCAATTTGCTACTTTCACTCAAAATGGACTCTCCCATGTTTGCCATCGCAAAACTGTTTGAAACTTCTGCCTTAGGCTAAGAACAGTATGTCGAGGCCAACAGTGATGTCAAAAGTTGAAAATAATGACCTATACTTTTTTTCTTACCAGGCCACTCGCCGCTTTTCCACCAATTTGAAAGCCAAATCGGCGTCGCCTTTCGAAATGCACTCAGTCGTCAACTCCCAACAACGTGCCCAGTGGAATGGTGAAACTACTTCTGACATACTCCGAACACTTTCTCCGCTGCAACCACTTTGTTTTGTTGTACCGTACTTGCAAATACAGTCTGGGTGCTTTTCGTTTGGAGGTTATAGCCTTTCGTTTGGGTCAAAACGGGCAAAGGACCCAAAAATAGAGACTTTTCTAGCTTTTGAACTATTTTTTCACTTTGAGGAAACTTCACTCTTCACTTGTGAAGGGACCCAACTCAACTTTCAGTATGAAAATTTTTAATGAAGTTGAAGGCCAGAATGCACTTCAATTCTTCAGGGCCCTGAAGCTCATCCAATGGTTGAACCAAATCTTGTGGTTCAAATTTCTCTCCCATCATAGATTCTGGACCGTTGATTCATTTGACACCTCATCTAAAGGTTCAAAGTACATCTGGACATTGAAACAAACCCCTGCAGACGCTATGATCTTCGGTACACTGAGTTGTTCATCGCGTTGGGCGCTCGAATAGCCCGCGACTTCCCTGCCTGCGGCCGCGCCTCCCTTCTCTGAAAACTATCAGATCAAGCTCTCCTGTGGATTGTTTTGAGCACGATCTGAGGCCTGGAGCAGGGTCGCCCTACTGAATCCATGACTGTAGAGTGTTCAGTCAGGAAATTCCGTGGAGAAACGGTGATTTTAGCTCAACTTGACAAAGTGGACTTTTCACCTTTTTACCGCAAATTTGCTAGGTTAACTGTCTGGAGACAAATCTTTGACATAAACCTCAGAATCTCTCCATGGCTGATTGATAGTGTGATAAGCTTCCTTCCTGTCCTTACGGCATCCAAAACGGTGCACAAACAGCGAAGAAATCACCAGTTATGTATAAAAATTGTAACCCCAAGTCCGGTTTCAATTTTCAGCTGGTTTCGAAATTGTCAATTTTTCACCAAATTTTTCCCTGTCTGATGCTATGCACAGGCTAATAATCCCTCTGCTGAGCTTAGAAAGCCTCTATAAATTAGAAATCGTGCACCAGTGCTTCTCTTTCCGTCTTCAACCCGCCGTAAAACCCCGAACTCTCAGAAGACAGTTCTCCCGAAGCTCTCTTCAACGACGACACTGTACTGTGTACACTCCCTGTACGGCTCTGATACCAACTTAGAATTTACTTTGCACAGGAACACAATCATACAACACAGTAACACAGACAGAAAATCACTCTCCTCAGCAAGCTCACATAGCAACTGTATTTCTCAAAATAAAATTACACTATACATATAGTTGTTCACTCAAGCAACCCATGCATGACCCAGGTTGCCGTTGGCGGGATGCGTGTCCCGTCGACTTGCCTCGTGGCGAGGCCAACTGATCCTTATCCATTGATAGGACCCACAGTACAGTAACACAATGATTCTAACTTTAATTCTAACTCATAGTTCAGGATTTCCTTCATTTTATACGGGCCTTCCCCGGTAAACATCAACTTACCCTTGATCAGCTTGGTTTTGTACATCAATGCAAGATCTCCTGCTTCCAGATCTTTCTTGTGCAATCGACGATCATGCCATGCCTTGCGGTGGGCTTTCTCTGCTGCTAAGGCACGAACTGCCATCAATCGGGTTTCACATAATTTGTGCAATGCTTCATGATGGAGTTGTAAAGACATATCATCATCTAATCGTTCCGTTGCTGCTATGCATAAAGATGAGATTAAAAAATCAATTGGCATAACAACATCTTGACCATAAACAAGTTGAAAAGGTGTTTGATTTGTACTATTTTTGTAAGAGATTTTGAATGCCCATAATGTTGCATACAGTTTATGTTCCCAATCAGATTGACTCGTTTCAACTGTCTTTGTCATAATAATTTAGAGAATCTTATTGGAAAATTCAGCCTGGCCATTCCCTCTGGGATAATAGGGAGTACTAAATTTGTGTATAAAAAAAAATCTTCCAATAAACACTTTATTGTTTGATTAACAAAGTGTGTACCCCAATCACTAACAATTTCGATCGGACATCCAAATCTAATTATAATATTTTCATATAGAAACTTGGCCGTAGATTTCGCATCAGCCATTTTAACAGCTTTGGCTTCAACCCACTTGGTCATATAGTCAGTTGCGACGATAATATATCGGGCCTGAGATCCTTACGCAGCAGGATGAATAGGACCAACATAAAAGTAACAAACAGAGTGCTTGATACTGTTCAAGAGTAAGTTGTGATCCCACTTGTACAATCTTTTCCGGTTCTCCTGGTTCGGCAAGATTCATTGGCTGCGTCCTAGCTGGGCCATGGTAAACCTCTTTAGATTCGTGCATGTGTTCTTCAGGTTCATGATGTGCTTTACGTAACATGATAACCACATCATCCAGTGTATAACGTTTAAAATGCTCTGGCATATCATGCTGGACTACATTTGCTTGTTCTTTTTTGAAAGGACTTGTCTTGGATCGTCGTTTAGCCTTCTTAGCAGGAATTGATCGTGGAGGTGATGACTTTCAGGATGATAAATCTTTCTTCACAGGTGAAGACTTCCTAGACGATGATGTCTTGCTGGAATCTGACTTGAAGAATCATTCTTGACTTTTCCTTTGCCTTTATCCAATAGAGGTGGCTGGAAATTACAGCTAGAGTTGCTTAATCAGCAACACCAATTGCAAATCGAGAAACTCACTAAGGAGTTTCGAAACACCTTGACGTCTATCTAAAGCCATATGTTTGCTCAGCTACACCCTGCACAGGTACCCTATAGATGACGAACCCTCTGGTGCCCACAAGGTCGGGCTACACATCGTATTAATGATTGTCCTTCATATTTGCATATTCAAGCCAATTTCATACAACGATATGAGGAGCAACCATCCAACTCTAAATCATCTTTGTCTTATCACGAACACAATTCAGAAAATCTAGAACTCCTAGCCATACAAGAGGGTTATGTGATTCAACAAGCGGCAATGAACAACAGATGTTTCATCTGTGGTGAAACCAGCCATTTCATGGTTGATTGTCCAGTCAAGACCAAGTACCATGCCGAGCATCCTACTGTGTTAGGAAACACAGTTTCAAAGATTGTCTACAACAACCACCTAAGATCCTACCTGCCCGACACATCAGTTATGACTCCCGATAGGATCCTCACGACAACACAACCTGAGCACCGTAGCAACCTACCGCTAGCCTTGCTGCTCAGTCAAGAAGTTGCTTGCCAGCTTCTACATTACCATGAGTTACCCAACTCAATGATGGACCAAAGACATCAATGATGAAATGAGTTCTTACCGAAAGACAGAGAAACCAATATTTAGTCATCTGCTATCATTTCCATCCAAGAGCAACCTCACCAGGGAATTTACAGTTTTTTTGCCTTTCTGCAACCTGAATTCTATATGTCTACTACATGCTGAGATGATTTCCAAGGCCTTACACAGATCTGATCCTTTAATTTCCCCAACAATCGATAGGAAGTCTATATCGAAATTCATTTTAATGAATCTTCTGAACAAAGGAGTACTACGGAAATGGTATCTTCTCCTTCCATACATTTCAAGCTATATCTTACAACATCTGCTATCATTGATTGTAGATTTAGTGTTACCACTCCCGCCTTGTTTTTGACAAGGACATGTCAGAGTATTTTACTCTACCTCCCAATGAAAATTGCAACTATCTAGGTGACGTATCAATGTTGATGAATGACTTTTTGTTTGACAAGTGCTCTATAGTTTTCACTCTTTGTAAGATGGTATCTTTCTTGTTTATTTATTTATTTATTTTATTTTTTATTTTTTATTTTTTCTGTCACTAGTTTGATCATATTTGCTATATTTTCATATTTGGCATTTGCTATATTTTCATATTTGGCATATTGAGGCCAACTTTGTTTTTAGACTTAAAGATTGACTTTTCAAAGTTCATTAGTCTAAATGTCATTTGAATAAACAATTTTTGAGAGTGTGGGAAAGTTAGAAGGCGAGTTTGAGTAGATTCAAATTTGAATGTTGGGTACTTTGAATCTAGACCCATAAATAGTAGGGTTAGCATTTTGGAGGGAAAGCCAAGTGGCCAAATAGGGTCTAAACTTATTATAAAAGGATGTAACTCATAGGGAGAGTAATCTTCTCTCTTCTCTATCTTATTTTATGCTTATACATGATTCTCTTGGGTTCTACTATCCATTGGTGCACTATACTTGTGATTGCATGTAATTTTATGTGTAGAATGATCTATATTTGTTATTTTTGGATCCACACGTGTAATATATAGTAGCTTGCTGGTTTTGTACGGACAACAAGAGTACTTTATCATTTCATTCAATTTTGATCAAGTTCTATTAGTGTTTGCATCTCATTTTGTGTGTAGATGCTGAATTTTCTACATTGGTGAGATTGGTAGTGTAATTCTCTTTCTAACCAAAGATCTTTTACGTGGATTGGATCTTAATGATTTGAAATCCTTCACATGGTATCAGAGCTTGTGTTTCAGGTTATGAAGGAGGAAATCAAATCTATCAATGATTTGGTGAAGATATCAAGGCTGGAGGATGCTAGAGGGGATTCTACACCAAAATTGAGTTTTTTTGCTTTTGTAGATTGGATCTTTTGTAGATCAAAATCCTATATAGATTTTCAAACTTGATCAATTCCAATTTTTGATTTCACATACTGGATTTGGCCGATTTTTGGATCATTGGATCAGCCTTAGTGGTGGCTATTAGATTGCAGAATCAAAATTTCAGCATTTGCATATAGATTTGGAATAGTCAATTTTTTGTGATTTTGTCAAAACCCTAATTTTGATTGGATATCTAGATAGTGAGGTTGTTGGACTTCATTTGAGTGTGTTTCAATCTTAGTAAGTGGCAAAATTTATTAGATTGAGGATAGATCATAGGTTGATCAAGATTCCATGATTCTATGGGTTGATTTGCTTGGTATAAGTGCTAGAAGAGAATTGTTGAGATATAATCAAATCTTTGTGATTTCTTTTGAAAGCATTTTTTGTTGTTCAAATGAGTACTTTTTGCATTGAAACAAGTTGAAAAAGAAGATCAGGTCATTGCTACATGACAACCTCCATTGGAGTCATGTTGGAAGCCAATGATAGGCTTATCTCAAGTAACTATTCATTGTGGAAAGTGAGGATGGAGTCACTTCTTGAGATGAATGATGTTTTGGATATTGTTTTAGGTTTAAAGGAGAGACTAGCAACACAAAAAGATCAAGTGAGGTATGACAAGAGGGCCAAGAAGGCTCTACACATGATAAAGATGAATGTTACCAATGAGCTTCTCAAGGAAGTTGGTAAGTGCACATCATCTTTGGAGGCCTGTGATTCATTGAAGAAGGTTTATGAATCCAAGTCTACTTCTAGAGTGTTGAATCTAAGAAGGCAAATCTTTTCTTGTTTGCAAAATAATGAAAAAAGTTCAAGTACTTTTGTTTTGAGGATGAAAGCATTGAATGATGAGTTGGCTTGCATTGATGAAAGCATTAAGGAAGGAGAGCTTATTCAAGTGATTCTTAATGGCTTGTTGGATGATCATGCTAACATTGTTCAAAGTATTGCTATTCAAAAGACTTTGCCAAGTTTGATGGATCTTCAAGAGATCTTGATCAACGAAAAATATAGGCTTCAAGCAAGAGGTGGATCTACATCAACACTTCAAGAGGATGCTATGTTTACAAAGGGAAAATTCAAGAGCAAAACCAACAGTAAGTGGTCTAAAGGGCAAGATCAAGTGGATGCTTCTTCAGGTGGAAAAAAAAAAGATAGATCAAAGCTCAAGTGCTTCTATTGTGGCATCAAAGGACACTTTGCAAGTGAGTGCTACAAGAAGAAGATAGATCAAAGAGACAAGCAAGTAATCTTACTCTTGATGAGGATGGTTTGGATGTTCAAGATGCAAATGATGATGCTTTTGTGATGTCTTCATTTATGCTTGCTAATGATGGAGATCTAGATCCTTGGTGGATTGATAGTGGAGCAAGTTCACACACAACTAGAAAACTCTATGTTAATCCACGCAGAGTATCCACACGAGTCCCGACACTTAGTCAATTTTCTGAAATTTTGTTTATGTGGAACATCCACGTGTGGATTATCCACGCCAAAAAAAATTTGAACACGCCTCCGGCCAGTCCATCGGTGTTTTTCTGACATGGTGCCGAAACATTTATGAGCGTGTTTATCCACACGTGGATTATCCACACGAAATTGAATTTTGAAAATTTCGACAATTGTTTGGGAGGGAAGGTTGGCGGCGCTGGAAAGTAGTTTTCGCGTTTCAGTTTGTTCACCGGACCGGATCGAAAGTTAAAGATATCCATGCGTGGATTATCCATGCAATTTTTTTTTTTTGGATATTGATGATGACATGAAATTAGTTAAATAAATATATTTCCTAAGTGAATTATATTATGATGAGGTTATATATATATATATATATATATATATATATATATATATATATATATATATATATATATATATATATATATATATTTTCTAGAGTGAATTATATTATGATGAGATTTTTTTTTTTTGCATGTTGATAATGAAATGGAATTAGTTAAATAAATATTTTTCTAAAGTGAATTATATCATGATGTTCCTAGATAATTGGGACTTTTGATGATGTCGACCACCTACTTTTGTAAAACAGTTGACTTGAGCTACCAAGAGGTTAATTATGCATGATCTAAGACTTTGATAGCCAGGGGTTTAGGGTCTACCCTAATGGCACTCTACCTAATCTCATATCCGAGATCATTTGATATGGATTGAGAGCTCATTTTGTACATACTTTGAGAGATTATCAAGAGATGGTGATTTTGGCAAGTTTGCTCTTTAATGAGAAATTGATGAATGATGAATGTGATATTTTTTGTGTCTAATGAATAGATCTGAATATGAACAAAATATTATACTTTTCACGTGTGTGACAGGATGTGAAGATCAGTTATTTCTAGTTTTATTGTGGTGCTCAAAAGCTCTTGCCAATTAGATGCAAAATAGATTGAATCATGTGCTACTTTTCTATCTATTAGATATAAGTGAAACCTTTGATGCTTTTTCAATGTTTTAGTATCCAAATGAGGTTCATAACCTCGGATTTTGACATGGTATCAGAGCCCAAATGCAAACATCAAGACTCAAATACAAGGAAGAGAGAAGCAATTACAAGTTGATGATTGTTTAATTTTTATTGCCCTTATTACGACCTTAAGTTTGATGATGTTCCTTCAAGTGTGAATGAAACTGTAGCAACAAAAGAGTGATTTGATGTAATGAAAAATGAGTATATGATGTATTGTTTGAGATACTTGTCAAATTATTGATTCTCCATCAAAGATACAAAATGTTATTGTTTACAAATGGGTCTTTAAGATCAAGCTTAATCAAGATGGTAGTGTGAACAATTTTGAAACAAGACTAGTTGCCAAGAGATATGCTCAATTCAAGGGGATTGACTATGATGAAACACTTGATTTTGTCATAGTTTGTGGTGGTGATTTCATCAACTCACATGCTTTTAGTGATTTACTGCCTTTGCAACATTTGTTAAAAAATGAGAATTTTCTTAGAACATGAAGTCGTACATCTATCTTCACCGACATTATCTCCAAAAAAATGGGATTGAAGTCAAACTATGTCTATTCTTTTCACTTACTTGACCATAAATGAGATTCTATTTTGGCTAAATAACAATCATTTGAAAGCATTGCAAGAATCAATTTCATTCAAAATTACAATAATCAATTTTTATTCAGAATTACAAGAATCAATTTCATCAGCAACAGCATCTTGCAATTCATCTCCTCTTAGATGATTTTCATCATCACTCTCACTTTCAAAAATTATTTTATCATCCTGACTATTAGAATTTCTATTCTCAACATCTATGGAAGTGGGTCATTCAAGTATGGTTTGACGATTTACTACTTCTCTAGGTAGCTCAATCTCATAGTTAAAATGAAGGTTTTCCATTACATTCTCAACATTTGCACCCTCAAATACTCGTCTTGAACGTGGTCCAAATTGAGCTACAAACCACCATATCTTGTTTAGTCGATTTGGTTGAAAAACCACCTACAAAAATCACTATTTTAGAACATATCGAAAACTCAAATACTGAAGTCACTTGCAATAAACTAAAAAACATGATAGCATAGCATGTGCACCTACTCACAGTGACGAGGCAACACCAATGTGTCAAAGGACTCCACGCTCAATGTTTTTGATGAATCAATCACAAAAAATCCACTTGGATCCGATTTTACAGTTGCATTTGGCCCTCGACAAACTACCTTGAACCATTTCACATCAAATAAAAAATAGTGTCCACTTTCACCAAATGACACATCATAAATATTTTGTATAGTTCCTACGTATTCTATGTCTCCTGAGATGGGATTCCGATCTCGTGCACTGCTTTGACTTTCTTCTTGGAAAGATGCTATTACACCACAATCGTGTGTGCGTCTCTTGTTATCAATCCTTTCAACATGAAAGTGGAAATCAAAAGCCCATATAGCATTATACATTTTGCACTGCCACATGACAAACATGAATCTCATAAATAATCACTGTGAATGAACATGGTGTTTCAAAATGATTAAACAAATATTGTTATAAACAAGAATGTTCTAATAATAAAGTATCTAAAGAATAATACCTTTCATTTGCATTCTCTTGAAAAGTCCCATTCTGCATTCGATATTTTTTGTCCCTCTTTTGTTGCTTTTTGTAGTGTGTCATGCATCCACTCTATAGTGCATTGCTTGGGGAATGGCTCAAGATCATGTGAACTTGAGGCCATGTGTCTACCTCTATTCTGTCGTTGGCGCTTTCTAGACAAGACCCTCTCTTTTTTCTCTTATATAGGTCTAACCATTTATCCATAACTCCACAATTATAAAGCATGAATGTAGAAATTTTTTCTCGTTGGAAAGGTGTCAACCTATGGACCTTTCCCATCCCTTGAGGTTTTTCACTAGTTACCTCTTCGGCTTCCTCATCACACCACAATAGTGGAGCAGATGGATGTAGTTGGTGCAAAATTTCAGTAACATAAAAGAGATGTACTAACCATCTCTCTGACATGCTACCTTCAGGCCTTGCCTTTTGACGCACAAAATCTTTTAAGACTTTCATGTATCTTTCCATAAAGAACATCCACCTAAAAAGTTACAAATGGTTAAAAATAATTGTTTTATTTAATGAGTTCATGTATCAATTGATTTAGTTTAAATACACATGCAAAAGAAAATTTATGCACTTATACCTAGTGTGCACTGGATCAGCAATAGAAACTCTTCAACCAAGTGCATCAATAAATGCACTTGTGAGTCCATGATGGAAGTCAGAATATCTCTCAAACATGCACACAATCTCCACCATATCCTCATGTCTCTTGCGAAGATCCAGCTCATGGATTTCTTTTGAACACATCCATCTGCAACATATTCAATCCATTTTATGCCTAATTGAATTTCCAATCAATAAATACTAAATAAAAAAATGCACCAAATACATGTAAATACCTGACAATGATTGATAGTTTGTATATGGTCTCACAAATATCTTTTGACAAGCACCCACAAATTGACAATGGATAGATGAATTGAATCATCTGTAGCCAATCATGAGATTTGAGACTTTTCAACTTTTCATCCACTGTGAATGATGACCATAGAGAATGGTCAAAACCAGTTGGTGTTCTAATGTCATGAATAATGGCTCGCACATGGTTAAGCTCCTCCTTAGTGAATGTCCAAGGTACTTTTGGAGCATGATCTTCACCATCCTTTATCCAATATTCTTTTTTGGTGTTTGATTCTTTTAGATCGTGCCTTGTAGCAATGGTATCTTTTTCACCAATCAAGTGTTTCAAAATAGATTCACCCACATTTTTAAATATGTACATGGGATCAAGTAGGTGATTAATCAATAGGATATTCCAATATTCCAAACGATGAAATATAGATAATCTTTTCAGACCATCGATTGGCTTTGCTTGAGATTCCTCCCATAGTTTTTGCCAATCTTCCACAGACATCCTCTTTGGAAGCATCTCTCTCTCAACTCTTCCTACAAAATCTCTTCTATGAGTGTCTCTGAATGGATGGCCTTCATGCAAGTATTTACGATGATTTTCATAAACCACTTTTTTGAGACTATAAGAGTACCTTCCCACAAGATTTGGCCCGCACAAAAAACAAGCATTTTTTCTAGCCATTTGAAAGCCTGCCCAACAAATGGATACTATCAATCACTATTAAAAAAAAGTATATGTCAAAGAATAATTATAGCCATTGTAGTATATCATATAAATGTCAAGAATTACTAGTTGTATGTAACTGTAAACAAACTCCTATGTACACAAGATAGACATTGTTTGAATGATTACCTAAGCATTCACCTAATCTTGGATAGTCATGCATTGTCCACATTTTAATGGCATGTAGTGTAAAATCCCTCTCATGTAAGGGACGCGAAATGTCATATGTCTTTATCCCCTTCCACAAATCTTCCAACTCGTCAATAAGCGGCTCAAGATACACATCCATGTTCTTAACCTTGCGTTGGCCAGGAATTAGAAGTGCAAACATAATGTGTCCCTTTTTTGTACTCAACCAAGGAGGAATATTATATTTTACCAAGCAAACAGGCCAAATGGACATCATCAACAAGAGCATCATCTAAGGCCAATGATGATCCAAAATCAATATTCATGTGATTTATCCTATCAATAATATTCTCGATCTCTCTTGCAACTCTTTCCCTTGAAACCAACTTATGTTCTTTCTTCTGCAAAAGTTGAAAATGTTAGATGTATCGATTTTCTCTCTCTCTCTCTCTCTCTCTCTCTCTCTCTCTCTCTCTCTCTCTCTCTCTCTCTCTCTCTCTCTCTCTCTCTCTCTCTCTCTCAAGCATGAAATATAAATTAATATATAGCACAAACTATAAACCAGTAGCATGAAACACACACACGCACACACACACCCACCCACCCACTCACATCCACCCTAAACACACTTGAAGAGAAAAACAGAGAGAACATTATAGAGTGCTAATCAAAACTCCAGAACCACACGATTATATCCTACTCCAAAATGTCACCACACGCTCCCTCCCTGCGGCGTTTGGACTTTTTTGTGAAACTCATCTTCCAACAAAAAACATTTGAACCACGTCTTTAATGAAAGAAAACAAGGGCTACACACCTTCCTAGAATTGGGAGTGTTGGTTACCTTTAACTCTCTCTCTCTCTCTCTCTCTCTCTCTCTCTCTCTCTCTCTCTCTCTCTCTCTCTCTCTCTCTCTCTCTCTCTCTCTCTCTCTCTCTCTCTCTCTCTCTCTCTCTCTCTCTCTCTCTCTCTCTCTCTCTCTCTCTCTCGCGTGAATGAGTCTAATATGGGTGATTGGATATGGACATCAAGATTAACTACATCTAATCATTCTATTTGGATTTTTTCTTTTAGAAGCAAGTGAGGGATTAACTTCATCTAATCATTCTATTTGGATTTTTCCTTTGAGAGCAAGTGAGAGATTAACTTCATCTAATAAATCTATTTGGATTTTTTCTTCTAGAAGCAAGTGAGAGATTAACTTCAAAGTGTCATGGCACTCATCCTATCGCTCAATATTTATTGGCCAAACTATACTTGAAGTGTCATAAGGGTCAAAGATTGAAGCATTTCCAAAAAACAGTTTAAAGAGTTTACCTCTCATACTCTTGGATTCTCTGTGTGCACTCCATTGGCCCAAATATGATCCTTGACGATCTTTCTTGTCCGAATCCTAAGGCCTTTGCATTGTGTGCATGTACATGGTATCCTCTCATCATATTCTGGTTGAAACTGGTCCAATAATCCAATTGCAAATTGCACAAATTCTTTCAGTGTCATTCAAGTGAAAATTGACAAATTCTAATATGTGACGAATTGTAACACGTGACAAAAATTAACAAAATAGTCTTTGTACATTTAGTGCATTTGCAACCTTCATTTGTGATGGAGTGGTGTCTTGGCTTTCCAAAGAGCAATATACTATATCACAATCCTCAACCAAATCAGAGTACATCACTATTACAAATAAAAAAATTATGACATAAATTAATATACATACATGTGATGGATCAATAGGCGGTCTACGTCGACTAATGGAAGAGCTTGAAGATGAACCAGTCAATAGTTGTTCATTGTACTTTAGTCTTGCTTATTTCTTTTTTTCTGTGATAGAGCTCAATTCTTTTTTCTTTTTCTGAATCACGTGGAGGTGCGATAATTTTCCTAGAATTCATAATTCCAATCAAATGTCATTGTAAGAATAAATTTGCAAGAAAAATTATACACTCATATTCAAATAACAAATAAAGTGCAATTGATGTCAATGTCAATAACAATATATACCTGTTGTTGCTATTATGAGATGAATCGTTATCTGATGATGATGACATCGTCGATGACATATACACACTGTAGCCAGCTACTCTATACCACATCATAAGTAATCATTATGAGACCGTATGTACTGAACAAATATAATAAAATTTGTTAAAGACATGCCAACATCTAATCCATGTATATTCTACTTATGCTTAATGTAAATCTACTATTCTAGTAACATTGCTATCAAGAAAATTGCTTGGGTGGGGCAACACATGACAAGTAATCAAAATGAGGTTCATATTGACAAATGTTAGACATCAGTAGATAGTGCGCAGGCTTATCTCAACTAATTTAAAGACCACATAGCAGTCAATGTTCGAAGCTTTCAGTTTGAATTCTTGTCCAAGATGAGTGATGATCTTACTCAATCTTTCTTTCAAGATGGAATGATCAATATCAAATAATTAGTCATATACTCAATTGATTCATTGCCCATTCAATCACTCATTTGATTAACTAATATTTGGCTCGAGTTAGTTAAGGATAAACCTCTTTGGATTGGCCTAGTGTGCCATGGTATTTCATGACAAGCAATATGCATTCGCCCTTTCTATCTATGGTTGCTTTGTATGCAAGATGATGTTCCTCGAATAGAAAAGAAAAGACGAGCAATTGGACAATGTCAACCAATCATATACTAGATAGCACACCATTAATTAGCATCTTTATTACATTGCTAAATGATGTTTCAACTAATTACTATGATTTCATATAAGGTTATATAGGTCACAAACCAACAATTAAAAAGATATATCATATAGGTCACATATCACTAAGGTCCTCAATATAACATAAATGCTTTTGATCATGAATTTAAATGACCCCATGCAACCATTTAAGAGGCCACATGACAAGCAAAAAGATTTTATTTGACCATATAATTATGTCATCAAATTATATCAAATCTATGACACCTAGATTATTAATAAACTAAATGTTTTATGACATCACCAATTTGACATAATATTATGTCATAAAATCTTAAAAAACTTGTCAAATTATTTGTTTAATAATAATATGTACTATTTCTTATCTCATGATTTTGTCTTGTATGTCAAATCTCAAGAAAAATAAAATTTATAACAATATAAGACTAGTTTTAACAATTAAATACTACCATAATGATCTTTGAATTGATTTTTTTATGTTCCATCATATTAAAAAGTATATTTTTATGTAAAAGCCTACAATAAAATATTCTCATAAAATCTAGAAAAGATTATGAGAATATTGAATGACATTTAAGCATGCAAGCCCATGTAAGGGACCCTCTCACGTGTGAAGAGAGGAAAAAAAAAAACCACGTGAAACATCCACTCGTGGATAACTTCTGCATGGATAATCCACGCGAAACTTGAATGCCAATAAAATAGCATTTCCGTGAGCATTCTTGCTCCTCTTCTTTGGCTTTCAAGTTTTACAGGTTTTTCCTAATCTAGTGTTTAGTGTGTTCTTGCTTGCTATTGCTCTTCCAAGCTCTATAGATCTTGCTTGCTTGCTTCCTCTCTGACAGTCTTCACTACTCTTTCACTCCCATTTTTCACTACTTTCTAACTTTTAAAGTTTTTCTTTGCTACAATGTCTTCAAGTGGTAGGTCAAGTGGAAGGTCAAGTGGGAGACCATCTAGGAGAAGAGCTCGTGAGGATCCCGAAGAATATAATCAAGAGTGGTTTGAGAATCTATCTCCTCAACAAAGAGATAGAATCAAAAATCTTGTGTTATCTTCTTCGGGTGAATCATCCGAGAGAATAGCTTCTGAAGATGCCCCTTCCCAAGAATCGTGTAGTGTGTATTATGATCTTAATCCACGTGGTGGAGTTATAAAAAATACGCGTGGCAATGTAGTTCATGCCCGTTTGCGTGATTTAGTTGTTTTATATTTTGGTAAAGATTACATAATCGATTGGTCCTCCCAATCGCTTGAAAACAAAAATAAAATAATAGGGACTTTATATTTTGAATTCCCTCAATCCAATGCTTTTAGTAGGTCTTGGGCCTTGAATACAATGTGCCTTTGGATTTGAAACAAAAGGCAATTGATGAGAAGAGCCGTGAGGAATCCCAAGAATCCCACGAAGCCTGGATGGTGCTCCAAAAGGGATTGAAGGAAGGTGAAAGGGGCATTGTTGCAAAACAATCCCCAAAAGTATGAACAACAATGTAGGGCCACCGCCGAGAAGTCCTTAGAACATGGCCAAAGTCACTTGGGATCGAGAGGAAGGGGCAATCTAGAGGTCCAATTTGTAAGTGCAATATTTTTTACTATGATTCTATTTGGAGAACGTGAATGAGAGCAAAGGGGAGTTTGAAGATGTGGACACCAATGTACACCTACAAGACGAAGGAGGCGAGGAGGGAGAAAGTGATGATGAGTACAGATTTGTAAATTAAATGTAAGGCCTTGTAAAAGACAATGTATGAAGGGAGAATTTATTCTCTCATCAATGTACTTTTTTCTAAATCAATCAATATAATGTTTTGGCACCACATCATTCTTGCAAAAATTTTAAATGCATATATTTTTAATTCATGAATGCAAATGTATAGTCTATTGAATGCACATCTATTGAATGCAAATGTATCTATTGATGTATTCAATGCAATGTATAGTCTATGGAACACAAATGTATCTATTTTAGCACATGATTTGCATGCTAGAATGCATAATAGAAAGTAATGGAAAGCACAATGGAAAGTAATGGAAACCACAATATAATGCATCAATAGATAACACATTAAGCTATCAACTAAATATCAAATGAATCAAAAGAAATGTGAATTTACCTTATCTCCATTGTTTTGCAATCTTTGCTTTTCCTTTTGCAAGCACTTGATCTTTCAATCCTTTGCAATGAAAGCTCTTTTTTCATTTTTCATATCCAAGCTTACATCACAAACCAAAAAGATCTTAAAACTTATGAACACAAAACACATACTATTAACATCCATCAATGAACTAAAAATCCTAAACACTATCAATCTTCTCACTCACATTCATCCCCATCTCATCCTCACTCCCATCTATACTCTCTTTTTCTCTCTCTCACACAATAGGAAAAGAAAAGTCGATCTCTAATTTAGGAGCGAACCACATTTTGGTTCACGCCAAATGTTTTTTTTTTGGTCAAAAAAATTTGCGTGGAT
This sequence comes from Diphasiastrum complanatum, assembly GCA_029204225.1. NCBI lineage: Eukaryota > Viridiplantae > Streptophyta > Lycopodiopsida > Lycopodiales > Lycopodiaceae > Diphasiastrum > Diphasiastrum complanatum. Next base: position 22,464 of record MU834055.1, on the reverse strand, counting down.
TATCCACGCGTGGATAATCCACGTAAAATCTAGAAACTTAATTGCGTGGATATAAAAAAAAATTATCCACGTGGTATCCACGGCCCCAACTCTCTGGATTTCGCGTGGATAAAAAAAAATTCGTGTGGATTATCCACGCGAAATTAAATTTTCCATTTTCGACTTTGGTGTCAGAGGTTTTCCCAACTGCCGGTTGTCGGAGTTGGCATGGATAATCCACACAGTTTGAATTTCCCAACATCCAACCGATCTGTTGCCAAAAATGACACTTGCGTGGAACATCCACGCGTCCGTATCCACGCGGATATCCACGCCAATCCACGGTTATATCTCCGCGCGTCCTCCTTTGTATTGTGCGTGGGTATTTGCTACATGTGTTCTTGTGACACATGACCTTTCACAAAGAGTACTTCACTTCTTTGTTAGCATATGGAGATGACAAGAGGGTGATCTACATGGCCAATGATGGTGAGTGTGCAATCAAAAGGATTGGCACAATTCCTATTTCTCTCTCTACAAATAGGAATGTTCATTTTGAGGATGTCTTGTTTATTCCATCTATTACCAAGAATTTGCTTAGTGTGAATCAAATGCTAAGTAAAGGCCTCAAGGTGGAGTTTGATGGAGATGCTTGTATGATAAAAAAGAATGATGTCTTGATTGGAAATAGGCTTGTGTTGTTGTTAACCAAGTTGGATGTGTTGCAAGGGAGCAAATACCTATTCAAGAGGTTTGGCATAAAAGGATGGGACACCTCAACTTCAAGTCATTAGAGGTAATGGCTAGGAAGAAGATTGTGATAGGTCTTCCAAGACTCAAACATGTTTGTGAGTCTTGTGCTTTGTCTAAGTCACATAGACTACCTTATACTAGATCTATATCTAGATCTACAAAGCCTTTTCAACTTGTACATTCGGATATTCATGGACTTACTACAATTAGCAATAGTGAAGCTAAGATGTATGTAACATTCATTGATGATTTTAGTACATTTTGTTGGATCTATTTACTAAAGAGCAAGGATGATGTGTATAATGTCTTTATCAAGTTCAAGAATGCAAGGGAAAACCAATTTCCAAAAGGATCGAGTGCTCAAGGAGTGACAATGGTGGTGAGTACATATCTACCAAGTTCAAGGCCTTTTTTGATGAGCATGGGATCAAGAGGGAGTATACAACATCAAGGACCCCACAGCAAAATGGAGTGGCTGAAAGCAAGAATAGGAATTTATGTGAAAGTGCTAAAGCTATGAGGCTAAGTGCTAATCTTGACAAACCATTTTGGGTTCAAGATTTGTTGTGTGCCAATTTCTTGTGCAATAGGTGGTCGAGTGCTATTTTGGATGGAAGGATACCTTTTGAGATGCTATTCAAGAGGAGGCCGAGTGTCAACTTTCTAAGAACCTTTGGATGCACATGCTATGTCAACATTACTCTTGATGATAGGACCAAGGAGGATCCATCTTCAAGAAGAGGTTTTTTTGTTGGATATAGTGAGGTGAGTAAAGCTTACAAGGTTTACATTCATTTTACTAACAAAATGATTGTTGGTAGAGATGTCATCTTTGATGAGGGGAACATTCCAAAAGTGTCTTAAAGCATGATTGATGGTGATGTGGATGGATCTAACATTCTTTATGTTGATGAAAATGATCCTTCTTTGGATGGTGATGATGATGGACCTTCATCAAAGGAGGTGGAGCTTCAACATGTGTCCTTAAGGGAATGTGTAGCTGATATCTTCACCAAAGCATTGGGAAAGGACTTGTTCATGAGACATAGGACATACATATCGAGCATGCTTGGAATGTTGACTATTTGTTCTGGCATGGAACAAGCCATGGCAGCTATAGGAACTTTATGAATTTTAGCAGGAGCTTGATCTAAAATCTCAAGCAATGGTGGCATGGGCAATTTTACAAAGAGAACTAAAAGTTCAAAATTTTGATGGCGTTGAGATTTTGATGGGTACCTCCATGCTATTTGATGTTAGTTGATGCCATGTCTCGAGGTGTCGATGTAGAACCTCACCACTCAAAAGGGCTTCCAGAAGAGATGTTGAGAGCCGAGTTTGAGAGCACAAGAATTACTAGTGCTAGATTGACTGAAGTTATACATTTTGTCATAGTAATTTCCAAAAGATGGAAAACCATGTGGGAGCTAGTAATTTAGACCCTCTCAACTTGAGTTGTGTTTTAATAAAGAGGCCTCCTAGAATTATGTAAGAGGTGTAACCCAAACCTTTATAGAATGGGGTTCACTCACTTGTAAGAGGTGAAATCCAAATTGTAATAGAAATGGGTTCACTAACTCGTGGGTATACATAGAGGCCTCCTCCATGAGTTTCCAAGCATATGACATGTATTGAAATGTTGTTGCTTTGACAATTGAAGATCCTTCTATGTGCATTTCCTTCTATGCTCCATTTTTATGCATTTAGTTTGGGTACTTGTGTATGAATATGTTGTTGTTGTTTTTTCCTTCTTCCAAGATTGGTTTTGTGATTAATATCAGGTAGATATGCAGGGATTCGTGGCTGATCTCACCCATTCCCATTTGATGTTGCTTTGTGCTTGACTCTTTGAGGAGTTTTTATTACAAATGTTGAGTGATATTTGTAATAAACTCTCTGTAGAATTTGCAGTTCTTAGTTAGATTCAGTTTTGTTGATTATGGTGATTTCAATAGGATTAGATTTAATCTCATTCTCTGTTTCTTGCTCAAATTAGATTAGTAATAATCTACATTCTATAAGAAACCAAAGAAAATCTGAAATAGACTGTAGAACATAGGTATATGAGTCCTAACAGATCTCAGATTTAAGTTGAGCTCCATTATCAGTAAAGGATTGAAATCATGATGTATATGTGCCGATTGATAGTGGGGTACATCACCATTACACTGCAAACCGAACTTTGCATCCCCCGACGATTGCATCCGACGACTAGTCAAAAAATTATATTCGATGACTTTGTGTCCGATGTTGCATCTGATGATTTTCTATCTGAAGTGCATCCGACGACATTGCATCTGACATTGTTGAGTCCGACGTTGCATTTCGACAGTGCATCTGAACTCCATATCCAATTTACATATTGAATTTCCATCCGATAGATTCTTCGAGATTCTCACATTTGCATTCGAGAATTTTCTATCCAACATGAATCCGATGGTCCTATATCCGACAAGCAGCCAACAATTGCATCTAAGACTATAACTGACAACAGATCCTCCATATTGTCATAGACTTTACATCCGACACTGTCACTGTAGTTGCATCCGAAAAACTTCTGTTCAGATCCGTCGACAGACCATTTTTTATAGAATTCCTATGGAAAACCTCATTCCATTCTAAGGTACTATCAACCCAATATTTCAAGAAAAATCAAGCAAAAAAGAGTTGAATCTGACCAGTTCTAATGGCAAATATACCAATAGAACTTCTGGATGAGTTCACACCGAGCAATCATCCAAATGATGAGAACAATCCCTATCGTCTTAGATCTCAGGTAAATCAAGATTCTGGACCATCCAGATGGAGGCCTAATCAATTTGATAACGCTAACGATCAATCTGTTCAACATGCTCACCATATCGCAAGATTTGATAAACGAACACCCAGATTGGAATTACCAAAGTTCGACGGCCCTCATAGATTTTTACAAGTCTTTGAAAATGCATGCGAGTATATGGAGAATATGCGGACAATGCAAAAGTCCAACTATTTCTAATGACCATGGTGGATAAAGCACAAGAGTGGTTTTTTTTAACCTAGATCGTGATGATAGACAAGATTGGTCCAAATTGAAAGAGTCTTTTATTAAATGCTTCTAACATTTCAGACTCATAAAAAGCCCATTTGTACGCCTCAATAGTATAAAAATAAAAAAGAAAATTGCGTATATGACTATATTGAGCGCTTCAAGTGTCTCGGAAGTCAAGTCCATGAATAGCCAACTGATAAAATGTTGATCATATGGTTTTTAATTGGCCTTCCAAGACATATCCGGAAAGAGCTTAAACCTAGCGAAGAGTATAATACTCTTAAATCCACTGTGTTCGATGCCATTTGTGAAGAAGATGAAGGGTCTCATGATGAGGACCATAAAGAAAAAAGAGCTCACCGAGGTTTTAATGAAAATCGTCCAAGTGAGCCAAGAGCTTCAGAACAAGTCTGAAAATCTTAGTTCGAGTTGATGAATCAACAACATCGACAACAGATGGAGAAACTCAACAAAGAGTTTCAACAAAACCTAAAGTCGATTCAAAGTCAGTTGCCAGGGCAATTGCCCTTTGGTAACGTTATTCATAGGCGCAAAGACACCTGGTGCCCACAGTGTCGCGGAGCACATACCGATAATGAGTGTCCATCACACAGACCTTACGAAACGTAGCATTGTATACTTTGTGAGAAGACCACTCATACCACATCAAGTTTTAGGTACAACACACGCAACATGCAATATTCTAGGCCACAACAATATCCACCACGAGGACAACTACAAGCACCATACAATTGATGCTATATGAGTCCACCAGTCCAAGTTCAGGAGTTGCCAAGACAACAACCATCTACACCACAACAAAGATTGGCACTCCCAGGTCCAAGAGGATCTGCTCAACCATACATGCCAAACCAACAAAATCGACCTCATGTACAAGCCAATGTGGTTCAGAACTCCTCTAATGACACCCCAACCTATGAATCTGCTTATGATGAAGGTACTTATAACACATACGTAGACAAGGCAACTATCTCTTATCCAAGCGAGCAATATTATCCGGAGGAGCTACCTACTCAAGTTGATCAAGATGGTTATGTAATTGTCCTTTCACCACTTCATAAGAGAAGCTTTGTATGTAGAGAAACCACTCACTTTTAAAGTGAATGTAGACTACGATATCAATTTGTCGTTGAATGTGCTGATTGTATCAAAAGACATTGCTATAAAGATTTCCCCAACCAAACCAAAAAGACAATTCCAAGCACGTAGGGTATCTGAAGAGCCGTTGCATGCTATCACACGAGCGCAACATAGGGCCTTAGATCAAAATAAAGACCCATCACAACCACAACCTAGTGCTAATACTTCCATGATTCCACAATCCTACCCTGACCTTGTAGAAGCTTAAAGGAAATACCATGAATTTCGAGATGAGTTTGATAGAGTTGAAGAAAGGATTTCTACTCTGCCATCCGCCCAGTTACCTATGCAGGGGCAACCACCACAAGGAATAGAGGTTCTTTCTGATCTCTTACAAGCCCAAATCACTATGCTCTTCTACGCGGTCGTCAAGTTTTTCAAACCCCTGCGGGATCCATACTGCAAAGCTCTCGGTAGCCTGATATACCAGATGAGTCGAGACAACCGGAAAACAATGAAGTGGTCCATAATATAGACATGAACTTACTTCATATGGGTGTTGCTAAAGGTAACAACATCACTTTATTAGTGCACTACAAATCTTACCTATCCATGCAAGCCATTCTCGATAGTGGGTCTAGCGTGAATATTATTGCTCTGTCCTTAGCAAAGGCATGGGGAATATCCACATTGGAAAAGCCTAAGTACAAGTTACGAATGGATGACCAAATAATGACGATGCCTGCCGGTCACATAAGTAATTTACCGATTAAAATTTCATGTTTGATTTCACCATAGTGTGTGTAGTACTAGATTTTCCTTATGAACCACACACGATGAAGTCTTAAACACCATTGACGAAGACTTAGTTCACAAAAAAACACAAAAATCCATCCATGTCTACTACTAAAAATACACAAACATCTTGCGTGTTAAAAAACAAATCAAAGGTTGATGTGCGATTGACTGATAAGCAATTCCAAATGCATGAAAAGCTGAAACAGCCAATCAAACCTTTGATAAAAACCCAAAAAATCCTAGACAAGCTTCATCATCTACAAGCAAACATGTAGAGGACATTCCTAAAATCCCACCAGAGATAGTTGATGATCCACTATATGATGTTTCACAACACTTTAAAGATTACACGACTGATGATGTGATCATTAGTATGGTAAAGCCAAAACGAGAGCCTCAATCACCATGAACTTCTTTTGAGGGACCAACAAAGACCATACCTCTAAATCTGAAGGATAGTGATGAAGACAGAGACCTTTTCGTGCACGTAGGAGCCCATCTGAATCCAACCCAATTACGGGATTTGGAAAAATTATTGCACAAATACAAAGATGTGTTTGCGTGGAACTATAAAGAAATGAAGGGGGTCCCTCCTGACGTTGCAGTGCATACAAACCATGGTGCAATACCTGTGAGAGCAAAACTTTATTACACCAATCCTACCTATCAAGAGAAGATACGAAAAGATATTCAGAAGCTTCTCGATGCTGGTTTCATTATGAAATTAAACACACAAGTACGAGGATATTGGGGGTGGACATTTCTCCTCTGATGCTACTGCTAGGGCAGTTTTTCTGACAGGATTTTGCTGGCCAATCCTATTCAAAGACACCCATGCTTATATAAAAGTTTGCGACGTTTGTCAACGCGCAAAGAATATCCAAAAAGTCGACCACAATCTCTTTACTCCAATACTTGAAAGCGACACATTTCACAAATGGGATATTGGTTTTGTTGGACCTATTAGTCCAGCAGCACGTGACACACAATCACGATACATCCTGATTGCCAGTGATTATGTAACCAAATGGATAGAGGCTAGAGCAACTAGAAAAGTAGACGCAAAATCCATAGCACGCTTGCTCTATGAAAACATTATCACTCGATTTGGCTACCCAATAGAGCTTGTTAGTGATCGAGGTTCTCATTTAATGAATGAAGTAATCAACGGTTTATTGACTCATTACTTTGTTATACACCGAAAGAGTAGATGCAATGAACTAGTTGAATCTACGAATAAAACAATTTGTAACGTCTTAACCAAGATAGTCGAAACAAGTCGATCAGAGTGAGAAACGAAGTTATTTTTTGCTATCTGGGCATATTGAACAACGCCGAAATGAGCCACGAGTTGGAAAATACCATTTGAACTGGTATATGGCCAAGAGGTTGTTATGCCAATAGAATTTTTAATTCCTTTCCTACGTCTCACTTTAGCATATGCCACTGACTTGTGTGACGATAGTGCTTATCAACACCAAGTTCAGAATAGACTCTTTATGTTGAAAAACTGTTTGAAACATGACTTATATCTTATCATGCACAATTAGTTCATAAACAACAACAGACGGCTCGGCATGATCGTCATGTCCGGACTAAGGATATTCATGATGGTGATAAAGTTCTACTTTACACATCTTCCAAGGTCCATCCTAGGAAATTGAAATTCCGTAAGCCAAGGTCCTTACATTCTCAACAAATTTTTTATGAATGGTGCAGTGCAGTTAGACATTAGAAGACATACCCCTCGACACATTGGTCAATAGTAGCCGACTACGGAAGTACTATGTGGATACCTTTACAGTAGATCTTGTGTAACATGTCCTTCTGGGATAATTTTTCCTTCTAATTTTTCAATTTTTTTATTCCACTTATTACCTGATCCTTCCTATTGCATATAATGATTAGAATTACTTTTTTTCATAGTGTTTTTCTATGTATATACCTACCCAAGTTTTTCAAGAAGCCCATAGACTTTACACTTGATCACAAAATCCAAAAATACTCTAAGTATTGCATCCGACAAGATTGCATCCGATAAGATTGCATCCAACAAGATGCATCCGACGATTTGTATCCGACAAATTTCGTCCGACGGGTCATTTCCATCCGACGAGTCATTTAAAAATTAATTTCTTTTTTTAAAAAATGGTCGAATCGGATTCAAACCATAGTGAATAGGTACCAGAAATGTCTCAGTCATTGAAACTCATTTTGTGTGAAAATAACACAATGATCCAGTGGTACACACAAGCCGAGACGCTCTTCAAGCAACTAGAATTTACTATTCCTAAATGGAAGGGGCATCTACCTCCAAAGGAAAGCAAAAGAACAAAGCAAAGGTAAAGTGTTTTTTTTGTGGGAAGAAAGGACACTTTGCTTCTGAATTCTATAAGAAGAAGAATGCACAAGGGAGTGAAAATCAAGGCAATCTTGCACAAGAGGAGGAGGAAGAGGATGGCTTCAACACATCCTTGATGGTAGCATCTACACCAACATCAAGCCAAGAGACATGGTGGATTGATAGTGGGGCTAGCTCCCACATGTCATTCAACAAGCATTATTTTTCTAATCTACTTTCTTGTACTTCTATGTGAATGAGTTATTACTCACACATGTGAAGATACCATTCACATGTGTGGATAAGATTCTAGAAGATAAGATAGGAATATTCCATTAGATCCTATTTTATAGAAAATATTCCTATAAATGTGGAAGACTAGTTTTTTGTTTTCTAGCCAAAGAGAATAGTCAACTTTGGGAGATGAGCACATATGGCTCCCATTGGTGGATCTGGATGACTAGGCACTCTTCACATGTGTGAAGGGTTGCTGGACAGTACACAGCTCGTGGATGTACTTGATCTATAAAGGGATCAACCAAATTAATAACAAGTTGATGTGACATTGGCAAATTCTAGTCTTGGTTGTGTTTTCCACATTTGTCTTGAGTTTTTATGATTGAAATGCATTTGTAAGCTAATGTACTTTACTCTTTGTAAACAGGCCATACTGGTACTATCCTCCACACGTGTGAGGCCACCCATCCATGTTTTTGATCATTTGATCCATTGCTCTTGCTTAAATCATAGTGTAAAGCATCTAGATCAAGATCTAACACCTAGAACTTGATAGATCTTTGGATCAAGCAATCAATAACTGTTAATGATTGATAAGTACAATCATATTTGTCCTTTTTCTTTGAAAATTGACACTATGTACTATTGATGTGTCAAAAGGCTTTTCTAGGTTCTTTGTTTGACCTTCCTCTTTCACCTAGCTTGCAACCATTAGTAAAAAGTTTCATGAGAAGTGGATATTCATGTTGGCCACTTGAATCACCATTACCATTAAATGGAACACCATTTACGTATTGAGGTCGAATGTATATGATCATGCCTAGTGAACACTTTCCTGAAGCTGGTTTGGGATTTTTTGCTTTGAGTAGTATTGAGGTCCCTCTAAATAGTGTTGTGACATTGATGCCATATGCAAGACCTCAATACAATTGGGGTGATTGGCATGCTCTGTGTCGTCACCAATGGAGGATGCAAGTAATTCAAATGCTTGTTCTTTAGTGGAGCAACGCATGCAAGGATGTAAGATCACAAGGGCAAATCGTACATACATTGATGGATGTCCAGATGTGCATGGAAACATTGCTGCATATACAAATAGTTCCATTGGCCACCCTTTATTGACAAATTGTGATTTTGAGGAATGTACCAATGGAAAAGAAGAATATTTTACTAGGAATGTAAAGGACACTTATGTAATGGTCAGTGCGACCAAATCTATCAAGGTTGGGGAGGAATTGTTCATCAAGTATAGTTTCAACTGTCCTTTTTTCAAATGTTTGCAAAAGACAATAAGTCAAATGTGAATATTTACATTTTTTTTGATATGCAACAAATATATAAAATCCATGCATTCGTGATTGTATTTGGTTTGTGTCATTAAATTTGTCAAATTTTAGGAGAACTATTTGACAACTATTTGGCTAATGTATGGGAAAATTATAAATATGTAAATATGTATGTTGATATATTGTTAGTTTTATTGTTGCTAGGATGATTTTCATTCCAGCATCATGTTTATTGTTGTGATTTTGATTATAATCCATATGTGAAAAAGTAGAATATCTTAAGAGATTACAAATGGCACTCAAGGAATGGTATGTGGTTGGGGAGGAATTGTTCATCAAGTATAGTTTCAACCGTCCTTTGTCCAAATGTTTGCAAAAGACAAAAGTCAAATGTGAATATTTAAATTTTTTTGATATGCAACAAATATATATAATATATGCATTCGTGATTGTATTTGGTTTGTCATTAAATTTGTCAAATTTTAGGAGAACTATTTGACAACTATTTGGCTAATGTGTGTGAAAATTGTAAATATGTAAATATGTATGTTGGTATCATGTTTATTATTGTAATTTTAACTATAATTCATATGTGAAAAAGTAGAATATCTTAAGAGAATTACAATGGCACTCAAGGAGTGGTGTGTGCCACTACATCTATGATCAAGGTCGGGGAGGTTATGTTCATCAAGTGTAGTTGGGAAAGTTTGTCGAATGTTAGGAGAACTATTTGTAAAGTTAAGTCCAATTGTCATTTGCCTAGAGGTTTACAAAATACAATAAGTGAAAGCTAATGTATGTGAAATTTATATAAATATGTAAATACATAAAAACATGCAATTTTTTGAGTTTATTGAATGTTAACAAGTTGGAATGAAGAATGTTCTAAAAGATACATTGGTATGTTGGTATATTGTTGATATATTGGTAGTTTTATTGTTGCTATGATGATTTGAGCTCATTGAATGTTAACAAGTTGGAAAGAATAACGGTCTAATAGATACATTGTTATGTGCGTACTCTTTTTAACAAAAATGAAATTTATATTCATGCAATATTTAGATCTATCAAGTATGGGGAGGAAATTGTCATGGGAGACATGTTGGATGCTATGTATGAGAACAATAATGCATATAGAGACAATGAAGAAGATGAGGAGGCACTTTTGTCTAAAGAAGAAAAGAATTTGGGAGAAGAATCAAAGACAACATTGTACCCTGGAGCAAAGACATCTCGTTTGGCGACTTCTCTACTTCTATTAAATCTTCAAGCCAAATATAGATGGAGTGACCAAAGCCTCACATCATTATTTGAGTAATTTTTTTTTCATCTACTTGTCATTTTTTCTTTGAAACAAACTTTGGACATCTAGTGATAATTTTGTAATATGACTTCTTTTTTCATGTACAGACCATTGGAAAATAAAATTCTCCCATAAGGGAATGTCATGCCTGAGACAAGAGATGAGGCACGAAAGATGTTGTCTAACATCGGGATGGACCACAAGCAATATCATGCATGTCCAAAAGATTGTATTTTATATCGAGACATGTATGAATTGCTCAAAAAATGTTCCATTTGTGATACTCCTTGATACAGAGATGATTTGCAAGGGGCAACCATTCCATGCAAAGTTTTATGACATTTTCCAATGATTCCATGATTTCAACGTTTATTTCGTTGTAAATCTCTTGCACAACTTATGGATTGGCATGCACATCATACCTCTACAAATGGGATAATGAGGGTACCTTCAGATTCATCTGCATGGAATCCATTTGTTGGGCAGGTTTCACAACGGCCAGAAAATATGCCTGTTTTTTTGTGTGGGCCAAATCTTGTGGCAAGATATTCTTATAGTCTCAAAAAAGCTATTTATGAAAAGCATTGTAAATACTTGCATGAAGGCCATCTATTCAGAAACATTCATGGAAGAGGTTTTGGAGGAAGAGTTGAGAGAGAAATACCTCCAAAGAGGATGTCTGTGGAAGAATGGCGAAGACTTTGGGAGGAGTCTCAAGAAAAGCCAATTGATGGTTTGAAAAGGTTATCTATATTTCATCGTTTGGAATATTGGAATAATCTTTTGATTAATCACATGCACATATTTAAAAATGTGGGTGAATCTATATGGAAGCAGTGAATTGGTGAAAAAAATACCATTGCTGCAAGGCATGATCTAAAAGAATAAAACACCAAAAAAAAAATATTGGATAAAAGATGGTGAAGATCATGCTCCAAAAGCGCCTTGGACATTCACTAAGGAGGAGCTTCAACATGTGCGTTCCATTATTCATGACATTAGAACACCAACTGGTTTTGCCCATTCTCTACAGACATCATTCACAATGGATGGAAAGTTTCAAGGTCTCAAGTCTCACGATTGGCTAAAGATGATTCAATTCATGTATCCATTGTCAATTCGTGGGTGCTTGTCAAAAGATATTTGTGAGACCATATACAAACTATCAATCATTGTCAGGTATATACATTTACTTGATGTATTGATTGTTTTTTATTGGAAACTCAAGACATAAAACAAATTGAATATGTTGCAGTGGATTTGTTCAAAAGAAATACGTGAGCTAGATCTTCGTAAGAGACAAGAAGATATGGTGGAGATTGTGTGCATGTTTGAGAAATATTTTACTTCCATCATGGACTCGCAAGTGCATCTATCGATGCACTTGGTTGAAGAAGATTCTATTGTTGGTCCAGTGCACACTAGGTAGAAGTGCATACCCTTTTTTTGCATGTGTATTGTAAACTAAATTAAGATATTTGAACTCATTAAATAAAACTCTTATGTTTAACCATTTTTGGTTTTTTAGGTGGATGTTCTTTATGGAAAGGTACATGAAAGTTTTAAAAGATTTTGTGCGTCAAAAGGCAAAGTTTGAAGGTAGCATGTCAGAGGGATGGTTAGTACATGAATCTCTCTTTTATGTTACTGAAATATTGCACCAACTACATCCATCTGCTCCACAATTGTGGCATGAGGAGGAAGCCGAAGAGGTAACAGGTGAAAAACCTCAAGGGATGGGAAAGGTTTATAGGTTGACACCATTCCAACGAGAAATTTTTTTCACATTCATGCTTTATAATCGTGGAATTATGGATAAATGGCTAGACCTATACGAAGAAGAGAAAAAAGAGAAGACCTTGGCTAGAAAGCGCAAACGACATAATAGAAGTAGGCACATGGCCACAAGTTCACGTGATATTGAGCCATTGCCCAAGCAATGCACTATAGAGTGGATGCATCACACTACAAAAAGCATCAAAGGATGGACAAAAAAATATCAAATGCAGAATGGGACTTTGCTAGAGGATGCAAATAGAAGGTATTATTCAAGAGATACTTTGTTATTATAACATTTTTGTTTAGAACAATATTTGTTTAATCATTTTGGAACACCGTGTTTATTCACCATGATTATTTATGAAATTCATGTTTGTCACGTGCTAGTGCAAAATGTATAATGTTGTGTGGGCTGTTAGAATTGATAAAAAAAGATGCACACACGATTGTAATAGCATCTTTCCAACAAGAAAGTCAAAGCAGTGCATGAGATCGAAATCCTATCACAGGAGATATAGAATACGTAGGCACTATACAAAGTATTTATGATGTGTCATTTGGTGAAAATGGACACTATTTTTTATTTGATGTGAAATGGTTCAAGGTAGTTTGTAGAGGGCAAAATGCAACGGTAAAATCAAATCTAAGTGGATTTTTTTGAAATTGATTCATCCAAAACATTGAGCATGGAGTCTTCTGACACATTGGTATTGCCTCGTCATTGTGAATAGGTGCATATGCTATGCGTTGGAATTTTTTGCTCTTTTAGTTCAAATTTTTATATTCTATATTTATTTGTCATGTTTTTGGTTTTATTATAGGCAATTTAACTATTTGAGTTTTCAATATATTCTAAAAAATAGTAAATTTTCAGGTGTTTTTTCAACCAGATCGATCAAACAATACTTGGTGGTTTGTAGCTCAAGTTGAACCACGAGCACGACGAGTATTTGAGGGTGAGAATGTTGAGAATGAGATGGGAAACCTTCTTTTTGAGAGCAGAATAGTTGACCATGAGATTGAGCTACATAGAGATGTAGTAAATCTTCAATCCATACATGCAGCACCCACTTCCATAGATGTCGAGAATAGAAATTCTAATAGTCAGAATGATGCTTCTTGGTTTCCAAGGGGAGGCTCGAACATGAGACCAAAGAAACTTTGGATGTCAAGCTAACCAACTGAGCCAACCCCGTTGGGCTTAATAGTCAGAATGATGAAATAAGTTTTGAAAGTAGGAGTGATGATGAAAATCATCTAAGAGGAGATGAAATGCAAGATGTTGTCGCTGATGAAATTGATTCTTGCAATTCTGAATAAAAAGATTAAATTTCATCTATTCTTGGAGAGAGAGAGAGAGAGAGAGAGAGAGAGAGAGAGAGAGAGAGAGAGAGAGAGAGAGAGAGAGAGAGAGAGAGAGAGAGAGAGAGAGAGAGAGAGAGAGAGAGAGAGAGAGAGAGAGAGAGAGAGAGAGAGAGAGAGAGAGAGAGAGATGTTTCTTCAAGTTTCATACCGTACATATCATTTTTGGTCAAGTAATAAGGGCAACCTCAACTTGCAATTGCTTTTCTCTTTCAGTGTATGTGAGCCTTGATGGGTTGCATTGACTTGACATTTTTGGAAAAGTTATAAAGTACGCAGACTTGCTCCTCGCAGTTTCCCTACTATTTCTTTGATAATAGGCTTGCTAGTAGGCTCGATTGCATCCTCATCAAGCTTATGCATTCTAGACTCATCAAACATGCCATCTATAGAAACAATAAATGGATCTTGACTCTCTCTCTCTCTCTCTCTCTCTCTATATATATATATATATATATATATATATATATATATATATATATATATATAGTCAAAGATAATGGATCTTGACTCTTTTATTACTTGACACTGGAGTTTGCACATTAATCAAATCATCAAGGACTAGCCTCGAATTTTTACTACAATCTCTCTAAGATTGCTAGGTTTGTAATTGCTCCTAAATTCAATGTGATCACAAAGAAAAGTGCATTCAACACAATCTAAAGCACATGTGGGACAACAATTCAACTAAATAGCATTAAACTGACTATTTACATTAAAAAGATCAAGCAAATATTGATGCTTCTACTCTTGGCCTTGGAAAACAATCTCACTAGCTCTAAGTACAAAAGATCCTAATCAGAATGATAATAGATCGACCTAAATCTAAGCATTAGGTTTTCCATCATTAAGTCTTGACCTAACCCTACCATATGAATCCCTAATCTAGAAATCACATTGACTTGGTGGTTAGATTAGGTGAGTCATGTGCATTGTCACCAAATTTCTTAATTGTTGCCTGCAAATTAGGACCTCAAATTTGGGGCTCAAATTGGCCACCCACCACATCCACATGTAAATGGATTTCAATCACCTATTAAGTACATGAATGTAGACAAGCCTATTAATTTTTTTTTTGTTTAAATACTCAACATCAATTGCAATGATTTATTATTCTCAATAGATAGCACAAAACTAATTATACTAAATCTATAAACCTTTCAACAAGTGACATCTTTACATGATATACAATTACATCCTGTATGAAAAAATGTACAAAATTCAAAAAATGTATTGCGATCTACGTATGCATCTATGTTGCAACGGATCGCGATCCACTGCAAAAACAATCCTAATCGCGCGATTCGGATCGCTAGCATTGTGGATCATTTTTTGGATCGCAAATTGAGCAATGATCCGCTGGTTGCAATCCAAATGAATAGCAAAAGTACTAAATCAAATAGCATTGAAATTACTAGCCAATGAATATATCTAAAAAAATGTTTTGCATCAGTATTTGATTGAAGTGAATAATATAAATTGGGTGTTCACCATATGACACCAAGATATAGAAATGCTCTTTTGAAAATCCTTTCACATAATACTCATATTGGTAGCTTTTGAATTATATGGATTAGATTTGTGAGTAACATAAATATTTATTGTGTAGTATTCTGTTACAAAAATGATTTTATCAAACACATATAAAAATAATTACTAATTTTTTAAAAAATATATCCACGCGACTCTGCCGTGGATAATCCGCGAATGACAATCATGAATGCCTTGATCCATTGGAGCGGTTAGCATTAGCTTTCCATGCGTGGATTATCCACGCGTGGATAATCCATGCAAATAACCGCCGTCCGCTGCCGCCCCACTTCCCTCCCAAACTATTGTTGGAATTTTTAAATTTATACGTGTGTGGATAATCCATGCCAATATAAATCTCCACGCCGTTGACCGGATCATTTCAGAACTGAACACTAGCTAGCAAATATACTTACCAAGTCCTCAAGTATTGATAAATTTGAGTTTTTTTTTGAGAAAATGTAAAATAAACTAGGGCTTAAAGGAGAGTCTCAGATTTGGTAAGCCTAATTTATTTTTTAGTTTTATGTACATTTTCAATTTTAGTAGTTTTTTATCTTTTGCTTTAAAGCCTGTGTGTGTGCCTTGTTTACGACACATATAGATATCGAGCCAAGACATGCGTCTCGTAACGGAGACCGTTTAACCATGCATTGGTACCCCCTAGAAAAGTAGCTCTAAAAGTAGGAGCACCATTGGGTTTGATCTAAATGCATGGTGGAGGTGCTCAAGAGTCAAGAGCGTGTTCTAGAAACCTCTTTGAGGTTTACTTCATTTTTTTGAAGTTTTCGGTTTTTGAGATTGTCGCCTTCTACACCAAGCAGTAGGCTTTATGTCGATACTCTGCGAGATTGTTGCTTTGTTTTAGTTGTACAAAATCTCAATTCACCTTATGACCTTTACGTTTTTAACATGCATTCCTTTGTACTCTTGATGAGTTTTCCCTTCTTGTATTGATAAAAACGGGAAGTTTCTTTTAGATGCCTTCTAGATCTACATCTTGGCACATCTTCACATAGAAAGTGAAGGCCTAGGTGTATAGGGTCAACCACTCTTCCTTGTTTATTCAATGTTATTTCTTGCTCCTATTCTTCTTCTTCTTCTTCTTTGGTGGAGCAAGGAAAGGAAAAGACAAAAGAAGAGATAGCATGTCGACGGGGATGGAGGAAGACGAGGAGGTTTGGTTGGAAGGGAAAGTGGCGCTTGTGACAGGAGCATCATCTGGTCTTGGAAGGATGTTCTCGCTAGCCTTGGCCGCCCATGGCTGCCATGTCGTTATTGCTGCTCGCAGGGTGCAGCTCTTGCATTCTCTCCTCCAACACATCAATTCTTTTTCTACTTCCACCGATTCATGTGAGCAGCAGCAGCAGAGGCGGAGGGCAGGAAAAGCTGCAATCGTGGAGCTGGATGTAAGCAGCGGCGAGGCAAGCGTGGATGCTTGTGTGGAGAATGCTTGGAACGCTTTTGGGAAGATTGATATCCTGGTTAACAACGCAGGCTTCAGAGGTAAAATTGCCCTATACGTGTCAGAGATTACGAAAAAGTTGGAGAGGGAGAGCTAAAGAGCTGAAATCAAAAGTAGCAGCAGCATTATTTGCATTTTGATGAGGCTAAAGTGAAAGGTCCGGGTCCATTGGAGTTTAGGATGACGAGTCTGAACAAGTGGAAATTTGCTACTTACTAATTTTTCATGTTTATGTTTATTCCGAATACTATTATAATGGTTTTCGCCAAAGATTTCTCTCCTCCGAAAGGTTGTTGCAAAACTGAACATGGTGTGTCAATTGCTATACGTGAAGCTCTTCCCCTTTGAACAGGATTTCATCATATGCAGTCAAGTTACTAACTCCTTGTCATGCCTTCTCAATGATATCAAGACCAAAGCTTGCGTGTTAAAAAAATCTAGAGTCTTGAGGAGTGCTACCAAGTGAGGAAATCAAACCTCACTTGCGTGTTAAAAAAATCTAGAGTCTTGAGGAGTGCTACCAAGAGAGGAAATCAAACCTCACGAGGATCAAGTTTTGTCACTTTTCCAAACGAGAAGAGTCAACTGAAGCTCAATGAGTACCGGATCTAGGTCTGCAATCACTCTAGTAGGTCACAAACTTGACATGTCTGCATTCACTCCTATGCTCGTGTGAAGGTCGATTGCCTTTTGGCATGAGGTGGTGGTTGAATGTGTGCAAACTTCGTCAAAGTGTATGGTATGGGATGCTAAGACAATGAAGGGGAGAGGTGCAAAGTTAGAGGCAAATTATCGATAGCTTCTTGGGCTTTGGACTACCCATGTTATTATATGACATTGGGGGGTATGATTTGGGTTATTGGGCCCTTTAGTTATTATTAGACATGTCTTATTGATATTGTTAGGTATTTGGCCCTTATTCCCCTTTATTTATTATTGGACATTTATTATTGAGATTGTTAGGTATTTGGCCAGTATTGGGTTTTCGGCCAAATATTGGCTAGCCATTATTGGCTAGCCACAACTCAAACCCTGACTTGTTGGCCCTTGGACAATACAAAATGGTCGGTAGGCCACCTCATCGATAGGAGAATCTTGAGTACTAAATCTTAGATCATGGACTGGCTTGAGATCAATTGCATAAATTTTCAAGTCTTATCTAGTACAACTAGATTGGATTGTCATTTTTGTTACCATTCTTCACGAGAGTGATTTGCAGTTCAGTTGTAATTTTTTACTTGGTGTTATAACATTCTTCTTACAAAGAGGTTTTAGGCTCCACCTTCTAGAATCGTCACTATCTTAGAATTACTTAATCAACTTGCTTTTTTGGTCTTAAAGTACAATCAGATATAAATTTTTATTTTTTGTAGGTTCTAAGAATCCGTTTACACTTGTATGACAATATTCAGTGCTTAGGAGCCTACCATGTCTCTTTGGTCTATCTCTTTATGTAGATCTGGCCAGCAACTCTATTGGTTCAATTTTTGACCCATGTATTGCTTCTCCCCTTGACGGTCTATTTTCAGGAGGGCAGCGTTAGTTTCCAAGGTAAAACTCCCCTGACTTGGAGGGCTGAAGCTGCATGCAGGATCGAATTCCGTTGGGCTAGCTCACCTCTTTCTAGGAAAATTGGGTCCGTCTTCTGCAGCTGAGGCAACGCTTTACTTTTAGGAGACCCAGCGCTGATTTCCAGGGCAAGAAATCCCTGGTTTGAAGGGCTGGAACAGTATCCAACTCCCACAGGGCCAGCGCTCAGGTTCCAAGAAAAAAACTTAGGTTTTTTTGGAAGGAGCCAGCCAAGAAAGAAGCTGAAACTTCTGATTTTGCAGCGCATCTCTGTAGAGCAAGTTCGAGATTCTCCAGAGGCTCAATCGCTTCCTTGTGTGAATAAGGGAGAGCTCTTTCTTCCATCTCTGACCTTTGTGTTTGCTCTTTCAATCTCCATATTTGTAAAATTTTGTTATTTGCTTTCGAATTTCCTTCTATCGAGTTTTTGCTTTATTTAAAGAAGAGAGTGAGTTAGGGTTAATTTCTGTAAAATTGTGTGTTTCTGTTTTTCGATTTCCTTGTACTATGAATTTGCTCGTAGTGATTATGGAAAATCAAGAGGAACGTGTCGATATTCCTCCTCTTGCAAATTCCCATCCTTCCTTGCATGTTAGTCCAATCCACATGGGTCTACCAGCTATATCAGAAATGGTTTTGATAGCCCACAGTTGGTCATGAAAGATTGTCTAAAGTTGGTAAAGAATTTTTCACCACGGACCTTGTTGGGTGACATCCCTTCTCGTTCCGGTTTTCCTTCTTCTGCACACGCTCAGTTGTACACAAAGTATGTGCCTCCCTCTTCCACGTATGTTTCTATGCTTGCTTACCATTTTCAATTGCAGGATTATCAATCAGCCGAAGACAAGGATATCAAGCCGCGTCGTCGTTACGTGGGCACCTCCTAGCAATGCACTACCGATTTGTCGACCAGTGGTTTTGCAAGTGGGAGAGTGATTTTAAGCTGCAGCATGCATCAATTGATGAGGTGCGACGAATAAAAAGCTACTTACCATTTTGATAGGTGTCGCATACAGGTTGTGGCACAAGTTATCATGTACTACAGATGGTTTGGTGACTTGGTGTTAGAATCCCCATCGTCATGCCGGTCATTGCTAAAGCACAAACAAGTGACGAACGCTACGTTACCACCCAGCCATAGAGGTACTGCCACCTCACCCCCGTGCACTGGAGCTACAGACCACCATCAAGCAAGCTCGGATCTCATGTAAGCCATGGTGTCCCATACCACCATGCCTTACCCTCGACCCTTACCTACCTACATCCTTAGGCCTAGATACTCGTCCTGACCTGACCACCAGTGGAAGAGCTCTTCATTCTCCAGGAGAGAATGAATACCCAGCTCATGGAGATCCACCTCTATATACATAGTCCAGGTGGGTCATCTCCCTCCATAGGAGTCACGCATGACAAACGACACGCGACAACTGTGCACACTGACGCGGGTCCAGAACAACGAGTCACCGCGTGCCAATGAGACATTGACATGTGGCACCCAAAAGACCTATAGCTCCAGTTCAGCGTTCCGTCCATAACTGAGACCGTCACCTCAAGTTTCCTGTTGCGTACCCTTATGGGTACGTAACATTCCCTCCCCCTTTAAGAGTCTCCTCCTAATGGGAGTAAGCTAGGGAAGTTCAGTCTTAAATAGTCCTCTCTCTCCCAAGTGTCCTCATCATCTGTCTTACCTTTCCAACGTACGAGAAACTCAGAAACCAAACGGTTTTTCAATTGGTGACGACGAACGTCAACAACTTTTTCAGGTACATTAGGCACAAAGGTAGACAGATCCTCGAGCTCAACTAGTTCACCTTCCGGAATTAGGGAATTCTTTCTGCTGAGTTGTTCTTTTAAATGACTTACATGGAAAACAAGATGAACCCCAACCCCAATCGGAAGATCTAGCTGATACGCGACCGGGTTGATTTTCTTTACAACCTTATAAGGTCCGCTATATCGAGGAGATAGCTTATGCCATTTTCCCGTCCGGAGTACCTTCGAATCCTTGGGGATTTTAAGATACACCCCAGGTTCTGATCTCAATATCCCAAGGTGAACGACCGCGGTTAAACTGAGCTCTATCCTGAGCGGTTTTCTTGCTTTCCTTGGCCACTAGCAGCATTTCTTGCATGTCTTGCAGGATATCTATTGCAGCTTGCACCTTGAGACCTTTGAGTTCGACCGAAACTGGAGAACGCGGCTGAAAGCCATACATCAGCATAAAAGGACTGAATCCGGTAGCAGAATGCTTAGCACTATTGTGCGCGAACTCAACCAAAGGGAGATACTTTTCCCAGTCAGACTGTCGGTGAGAAACATATGCTCTAAGCATATCCTCTAACGTCCGGTTGACACGTTCTGTCTGCCCATCAGATTCTGGGTGATCCGAAGAACTAAGACTAAAGGTTGTTTCAAGTTTTTCAAAAACTGCTTGCCAGAACTTGCCAGTGAACTTGGAGTCACGATCACTAACAATATCATTCTGCAAACCATACAATTTGAACAACTTTTCAACGAAAAGCTGGGCTAGTTCAGATGCCTTGACAGTTAATTTAGTTGCTATAAATTGCGCCATCTAGGTTAGCCTGTCAACCACCACCCAAATGGCATCGTGATTACTCCGGGTTTTAGGGAGTCCAACCACAAAATCTATTGAATACTTTCCCATTTTTTACTGGGAATTTCCAAGGGATGAAGAAGACCCGCAACTTTGAGTCTTTTTGCTTTGTTTTGCTGGCATTATTCACAACTTTGAACGTATGCCTCCACATGACCTTTCATCTTAGGCCAGAAGAAATTCTGCCTAACAAGGTCAAGTGTCCTCTGTATGCCTGGGTGACCAGCACGAGGGTTGTCATGACACTGCTGCATGATTTGGGCCCGCAAGTCTTCCCTATCCGGCACACAAACCTTTTCCTTTCGGAAAAGCAGGCCATTCCTTATGGAATAGTCTTCAAGTAACTTATCATTACGGGATTGCTTGGGATCCTGCATTTCAAGGTCATCACTAGATCTAGAATTTCCTAGCCGGACATCTAGCCAGATGCGACCAAAAAACCTATCGGTTCGACAAAGATCCCGTAGTGAAAGATACAAATCAGATTGGGTCTCAGCAAAGCATAACTGATTAATCTCTCCAATCCGGCTCAAGGCATCGACAACACAGTTCGACGTACCTTTACGATACTTAATGTCGAAGACAAACTCCTGAATGAGTTCCGACCATCTAGCCTTACGTCCACGAAGGTCCTTGGCATCACAAATATACTTAAGGGATTGGTGATCAATCATATTGTAAATCTGGCACCATAAAGATAATGCTTCCAGGTTTTTAACGCGTGAATGACTACAAAAAGCTCCTTCTCATAAGTAGAATACCTAGTCTGAGCAGGATCCAGCTTCTTGCTTTTAAAAGCAACTGGTCTACCGTCCTGATAAAGGACCGCTCCAACAGCAAAGTCGCTAGCATCTGTATCAACCACAAAGGGCCGGTTAGGATCGACAATGTGTAAAATTGGAGCCGTAGAAACACAATGCTTGAGAGTCTCAAAACTCTCATTCATTTCATTTGTCCACGTTATCAATGGACTTTTTTTTGCGGCTACATTTTTTCTTCACCCCCTTAAGAACGTTCGTCAAGGGCAATGCTATGAAGGCATAGTCCAAAATGAACCTGGGAAAGAATCATGTGAAGCCCAAAAAGGATTTCACATCATGAATTGTCAAAGGTCTTGACCATTTTCGCACCTTACGGACTTTGTCATAATCGATTTCAAGTCCTTTATCCGATATTTCGACTCCTTAAACTTTATTACCAGAATCTTTTAAATATTCTACAACTTCTAAAGCAGATACCAAAGGATCAGAAGGCCTATTTACATCGCCTTTTAGCTCAACCAATAAGCCCTTATGCAAAAAAGAAATACTATG
>MU834054.1:0-49835 GCA_029204225.1 Diphasiastrum complanatum | reverse complement strand
TTAGATGACCTAGTCTTTGATGCCAAACATGAGCATCTGTACTACTCAAGAAAGTGCAATATTGTGATTTAGAATATACAAATTTCCTTCTCTGTGTGCAGAGATTTCATTGGAGTTTTCATCAAAAATAGTACATCGACTAGCAGTAAACAAAGCTCTATAGCCTTGATCAGTGATCTTGCTAATAGATAATGAATTCTTTGTTAACTTGGGTACATAAAGTACACCCATCTAACTGTCTAGTGATGTTGTCAGGGAACTACAATCAAACAATGCCTTGGCCTTCGACTTTGTGGGAGCTTGAGTCGCCAAATATAATGTACTTTGAGTCCATTATTGTGAGAGTAAAAAACAGGTTCTTACATGGCGTCATGTGTTGTGAAGCACCTAAATCAAGATACCAATGATAGGCATCTCTATTGAGTTGATCTTGTACCATCAGCGCCTTGTCCTCTTCTTGTGGATTTCTACAGTGTTAGAGCCTCCCTCTTGGTGCTGCTGCATCTTCTTCCTCGCTTCATTATGCTTGAGGATGCGACAATCCTTTATGTCGTGATTGGATCTTTTGCAATACCTGCAAAAGAGCCTAGTCTTGGATGATTGTTGACTGTGCTATTGCTATTGTTGTTGCATTGAGACTGGCTGCTCCGCCTTCGTCTTCTTGTCCTTGAAGTTCTTCTTCTTCTTGGACTATTGGTTATTAGAGTACAGCCATTGACTTGGTACTCATTGTGGATAAGCTTTTTCTCCTGACTTCTTCCTGCAATAGGCTTGTTGTCAGCTTTTGGAGAGGACAACCAGGAGTATTGCTCAGAAGCAAGTACTAGATATGTCGTAGGAGGTAGAAGACTATCGAGAAGATGACAATATAGTTGAGTCTTCTTCTGAAATAGGAGAACCTATGGCAAGCAAAGTTGATTCAGTCTTTTGTTTGAATTCGTTTCAGGTGATCGCTGACTGATGGGGTGCCTTCGCTCAATCTTGAGTAGTAAGTATCTCTTCTCAGAAAAGATGAGGTCGATACATCTAAAGTCTCGTAGATACTTGTTAAGATATCCCACGCTCTTTGGAGGTCGTGTTGTTTGATACATGAGCGATCTGAGTGTCTTTCAGATTCAAGAATACAATGGCAAGTGCTTTGCCATCCTTTGTTTCCCATGTTGGAAGTAGTTCAGGTTCTGCCGGCGGTCTGTGGCTATAGAACCGTTTATGTATCCCCATAGCTCCTTCTCAATTAAGATCATCCTCATCTTGAACTTCCACATGTGGAAGTCATCTCCGTTGAATTTGTTAATCAAGTGGATCTCTGAGGTTGAACCTACCGTTAGAACAGAGATTTAACACAAACGGAATGAACTAACTTTATAGAACAAGAATGTATTAAGTTCTATTATAAATCCTAGACTCTAGTAATCCAATAAACTAGTGCTCTAATACCACATCTGTTGGTGTGATGTAAGACGTTACAGTGATGCCAACATGAATGAAATACGATTAATGAAAGCACAGCAATGACTGTGATTAACATGATCATGGATTACTTAGAGAACAAAGGTTGCGAGCTGTTCTTTTGTGTTGAAAAAGATTATCATTGTAGGAGTCTTAGACTGCCGTGAAAAAGAGATTGCAGAAATGATTAGGCATAATCTGATATGAAGAAAATGTAGAAATAATTCAGACATCAAAGACAACCATACATTTATCTTTATGTTGATGTTTGCATAAGAGGAGTGAGAGTTAATTTCATTCAACAAGAATGCAAAAAGGATGTAGGACAGTAGTGAATCTGTTTAATAAGTTGTACTAACAACGATTAGACCAGATAATACAATTGCACTAGTAGGCGCATGATCCTACTTACATATTCAAAACAATTGCTAAAGTTTTGAATCTCTCACTCTCTCTCTCTCTCTCCTCTCTCTCTCTCTCTCTCTCTCTCTCTCTCTCTCTCTCTCTCTCTCTCTCTCTCTCTCTCTCTCTCTCTCTCTCTCTCTCTCTCTCTCTCTCTCCTCTCTCTCTCTCTCTCTCTCTCTCTCTCTCTCTCTCTCTCTCTCTCTCTCTCTCTCTCTCTCTCTCTCTCTCTCTATATATATATATATATATATATATATATATATATATATATATATATATATATATATAATCACTAACTCTGAGGAGTCAGCTACTAAAGACCCATTCTGCTCATTTTAATTTCTATCAGATCGTCCTCTGATTTGATCTCTCTGCTCAGATGTCTTGATCTTACTTATCTTCAATTGCTCATTTACATTTATAGCAGCTGTAAGATCTTGTATTATTCTAGCTTTACATTTATAAGATCGCTTAACAGCTGATTAACTGACTAATTAGAACAGTTGTTATTGAGCGTGAAGACATAGACAGCCTGTGAGGAATCCTGTGTATTTCTACAGAGTGTTACGTTTTGGCCAGAGGTAAAATCCCGTGTGAAACTAAAGTGTCGGGTTTTTTGCCTGTGTAGAAACCCACGTAAAACTATAGTGTCGGGTTTTTCGCCTGTGTAGAAACCCATGTAAAACTACAGTGTGGCTTTTTTTCAATTGTCGCCTATCAGAAAATGCGAAGAAAAATGCAGTGTCGCATTTTTCGCAAAATAGTGTCTCATTTCTGGAAGTGGCTAAATGGCCTAAAAACCAATTTAGCATCATTGTCACAAAACACTTAGTTGCTCAGGATGGCTTGAAGGTAAAGTGGCGACAGTGTCGAGTGTCGGGTTTTTAGCCTGTGGAAATACTTGAGTTAAAACGCAGACTGTAGCGACAATCAGTTCAAATATGTAGACTGTTGAAAAACTATTGATTTTCTATAGGTGTCTTTTGAGAGAGTAAAATTGAGAGAAGGAAGGAGGGCAATTAGGAAGAGTAGGAATAAGGATAAATTCCAACAAACATCGACTGAGCTGGCTAAGGCCAAAGCAATTATCAATATTATGAAAAGACGGCCGCTCAAGTCTTGGATGCAAATCCCCAAATTCTAGTTCCTGTTATGCCACATTTCTCACCTCAGCAACAAGATCAGGAAGGATTGGATATATGCATGGATCAAGGGGGCGATGCCAGTACTCAAGAAGATGTAGCACCAAATGCACAAGCCACAGAAGAAGGTCCATCTACTTCCAGGGCCAGGCCATTATTTCAGAAGCCAATCACCATCGAGGACCAGATCCAAGCTTTTCTGCAACAACATCCGCATGAGTCCTCGAGGGGTGGATGGGTGATAAACTTCAAGGCCTCATAGATCGAGGTCGACAAAGAAATTGACAAAACTACTAGCATTGGGAGAGCAACCAGCATGGTGGAAGGCAGTCTTAAAAAAAGCTCCAAATTCCATTGTGAGCTATGTTGCCAGTCCTCGCCAATTGCGGGTAGATCCATATTATGTGCCAATGTCATGACACAACAAGTGGAAGGAGTTGGGAATTCGCACAAGTCAGCATCCACACCTCGAGTTGGCCATTATAGTACAACTGAAACATCTCAGTTGACTTCCACCAGGCCCTATAGCTTTATGCAACAGAATATCACCATTCAATGATAAAAGATTGTTGCATTGTCTTGAAGTAAACATTTGAATATGAAGAGCTAGGTGTGTAGTCGTGATCAATAAGAAAAGTATTGATCCTTTAAAACCATGCTCGAGCAGATTGCTTCAAGCCATAAAGTGCCTTATGGAGTTTACACACATGATTGTGTTTACCCTTAATAATATAGCCTTCGGGTTGCACCATGTAAATGTTTTCTTCAATAACTCCATTGAGATATGTTGTTTGTACATCCATTTGACTTATTTCCAAATCTGTTGCAGCAGCAAACGATAATAAAAGTCAAATAGAAGAATGCTTGTCTACTAGACTGAAAGTTTCAGTGTAATCGACATTGTATACCCGAGAAAATCCTCTGGCAATAAGTCAGGCTTTTCTTCTATCGATGCTTCCGTCTGCTTTGTACTTGACTTTAAAATCCATTTGCAATCAACTACATTTCTACTAGCAGGTAGTTTGACAATCGTCCGTGTTTGGTTCTTGATAAGAGATGAATACTCTTTATCCATAGCTTCTTTCCAGAGATTTGAATCAGGCTGACTGAGTGCCTCTTCGACAGACGTCGGTTCCTGAACAAGGTAGGCTGCATACTCGTCGATATACTAATACAATAAAGGTAATGAAATACTTTGTATCTAGCAATGAAGGAGTTTGCATAGGTCCACATATATCTGTATGAATAACATCTAACAGACCTTTTGCTGCATGTCTATGACTTGATCTAAAAAAAATCCTAGTCTGCTTTCCAAGGATGTGGCTATGGCAGACAATGAGATTGACTTTGCCAAAAGGATAGTTGAGATCAAGTGCCAGGGACTGTCTGGACATATTCGAAACAAATGCATAATTCAAGTGTCTTAAGCAATGATGCCATAGTAATGCTTTATTGACAAGAATAGAGGCTTTCATGGCTTGACTAGAATCAGAATAACAATGTGCCAATCTATATAAGTATCCATGTCTCTTGTCAAGTGCAAGGATCTTATTACTCCTATCGATAATTCTACATTGATTAGACTCAAATTCCACCTTATGACCTAAATTTATAATTCTACTTACTGATAACAGATTTGTAGAGAGTTTAGGAACATACAAGACTTTTGACAGTAGTTTGAATTGATCATGCTGGAATCTCAATCTTACAGTACCTTCACCTTCAATAGTGTGAGTGCTATTGTCACGAAGATGAACATACTTCTTTGTGCTGTAAGGCGTATAGGATTGAAAAATCTCACGATGATTGGTCATATGTTGAGTAGCTCCAGAATCCAGAAACCACAAGTCATTTGAATTCACGTATTTGTCTTTGACCATAAAAGCGCCTTCGTCCATTTCGACTTCAAGAGATGTTATAACTGTATTTGCTTGTTGATCATGTTGCTCGGTTGCATTCTTTGCTTTGAGAATTCATCAATCCTGGATCTCATGGTCATTGTGTTTGCAATACCTGCAAAACATCTTCTTCTTCGATGAATGTGGATTTGATGATTGTTCTTGATCTTGAGTTTGTTTCTGATTCGATGCAGACTACTTGGAGCTTTTTTGCTTCTATCATTTTGAGATCTTGTTGACACATAGAGCATGAGACGAAAAGGTAGACAAAGTGTCTTGACTTCTTCGATTATCTTCTTACAACAACATAATGGTAACTCTGGTAAGAGTTAAATCTGAGTGTGTCGTGATGATCATCACCCAATTCTCATATGTAGAGGGCAATCTTGAAAGCAATGTCATAATTGCATCTTGATCGTCTATGACTGATCCAACAGCAGCCATCTGTTGCAAGAGATTCTTAAACTGGTTAATATGATTTTGAAGACAATCATTATTTGACATCTTGAGTGTGAAGAATTTCCTTCGAAGATGGAACTTAGTAGTTACATCTCTCACATTATATAGTGAGCCCAGGATGTCCCAAACTTCTTTCGAAGTTTTAGCTTCAGCTATGTGGCCAATTTGAGTATATGATATATTGAGCATAATAAGCGCGAAAGCTTTACCATCCTTCGATTTCCATTTTGAGTCGTCTGTGTCGTCTTCAGGTTTCGCTTCGATACCTCTAACAACATCCCACAACTCATTGGCGATTAGCAAGATCTTCATCTTAAATTTTCATAAATGATAATTGGATCCATTCATCTTGTCTGCGATAAGATCGGCTTTACTTTGAACATCCATCTGGAACTTAGTCTGTTGATTGTATTGATGATGCTAAGATGTAGATACAGCTATAATTGGAAATCAATTCTCTGATACCAAAACAAATTGATTCGAACTGAAGAATAATTTGATATCGCGAAAGATATCAAGTATAAGCGCTCTGATATAGTATTAGGCCTTGAAAAAGAATCAACGCTCTAATACCAGGTATGTATGCTCTGATAACATATTGAAAATAGATGAGTAATGGAATAGCGAAAACTTCCTACTTCCAATGCATGACTATGCCTATCAAAAAATTGAACAAAGTAGTAGTGATAGGAATCATGTCCAATCTTTAGCAACTAACTTTCGCTAGATACTAAGTAATTATGTAGCCAAACATAAAGTATTGAATTCTCAGATAATTTCTACCAATTACAAAAGCAATACAGAGATGCATGTATTCTGACACAAACTAGACGCAATAAGAAATAGTATTGATTTAGAAAAACAATATCAGATGCTAATGAGCGCAAAACAATAGCAGATAGAAACCGCGCACTCTAAAGTTATCTCTGAGTAACTGAGAATAAGTCCAAAATAAGCGACTCTGCTGATAAGTAGTAGTGCAATAGCAACTCGAAAATAAATCTCTAAAAGACTGAGCTAGAATGCTCAAGAAAGTTCAAGCTTGAAAGCTTGATAGAGAGCTAACTACAATACTTTATGGTTGTGAACAATCTGCTTGATAAGAGTGCAGGAAGCGTCGTGTAATAACACTCAGCTCCTTCACAATTCACAATCTTATTGATAATAAGATGTATGAACAGATGATTTATACTAAGTAATTAGGTCGTTGAATGTGACTGCCAGTTGGCTGGAGTCTACTGACATTCATCCAATTCTTCTCAGAAGTTGCTTGTTGATAAGTGGCGGCAATTGGCCGTAAATAGTCTGTCTGCATAAATGAACGGAAACTGTCACCCTTGCATAAATGAACGTAAACCATAGGCGCAAAATGCGACACTGCATTTTTATCATAATTCCTGGTAGGCAAAAAATGCAAAAAAGACGGCATTGCATTTTTACACGTAATTCTTGACAAACAAATAATGCAAAAAAGATGACACTACATTTTTACACGAGATTCTTGATAGGCGATAATGTGACACTGTCAGATTTTTGTAGAGAAAGAAAACTCGACACTGTTTTTAAACTCCGTGTATTTCTGCAGACTATGTAAAAACACTTGTAATTTTATAGACTGTATAAAAACACGAAAAAATCTGCAGAACAAGATAAACAGTTGGATGAAGATTAAAACCCGATTAGTCGATTAGTACGAAGCAAGATAATCCAACACTAAATTCAATAGCTCTTACTCCTTCACACTCCACCCACCTGCCATTTACCCGAGACCTCACCAAATTCGAAGTATCTGTATTTTTTCGTCCAGATAATGATGATGTTAAGACAAAATTTGATTTCGCAACTCAGGAATCCAAATTTTCATGACGCGATAGATTTTTTGTCCGCTACCATCATCGTAAGTTCCCACTATCCCCTCTGTGTGTCCAAGCAAGTCATTGTCATGACGCCAATGATGGACGGACCAAATATCATTTATGATTGGGCCTCAATTCTCGTAAAGGAGTTACAAGCTATTTTCAAGCACCCCTCATGGATCACCTGTGGTGGTCTCATCACCGTCATTGCCTACACTCATTTAGAGCATCTAGGTGTTAAGATGCCCCCACCCTCCTCTCCATCTACCAACCTATCCTCACAAGATCCACTCGTGCTATTGTTGGCAATCGCCCGCCTTTGCCTCGTCGCCTACTGCACCATCCACTCACACACACACACACTAGCCCAACATGCACTAGTAGTCCCATCCACTCCTCCCCCCCTTTCGCAAATCACATCCCTTGTGCATAGCCTCATCCGTCCAAGTTTATTCCCCAGTTTCCACTATTGTCGCAAGTTCCACCATTTCCATGATCACTACTCTTGCCATTGCCACCTCCTTCTCCCTTACTGCCACTATTCCACTTGTCTCATCTCCCATTCACCCCACAGTTGTTTCCATCGTTGCCACTCCACTCACCCCCATCGTCACTCCTATTGTTGCCACCATCTCCACCACCATTGTTCCGCCCATCACCACCATCATGATTAGGCTTTCCATGTGAAATGTAGCCCTCAGTTTGCTCCATAGACACCTCATCCTCAAGATCTCCATTCAAGACTGCATTAGTGCTATCCAATTGCCATAGATCCCATTCAAAAAGTGTTGCAAGAGATATGATGCCTTGAATGCTTACCATCTTTGCCACGAGTGCAAAGATCTCATCATAGTCAATTCCATACTCTTAAGCATATCATTTTTCCACCAACCTTAGTCTGTATTTGTTGATTGATCCATCTTGGTTTGTCTTCACTTTGACTATCCACTTGCATCCAATAGCCTTCTTGTCCTTTGGAAGTTCCACCAATCTCCATGTGTCAATTTTCATAAGAGCTTGATACTCAAGATCCATTGCTTGAATCCACTCCTCTTTTTGCCTTGCTTCATCTACATATGTAGGTTCATCAAAAGAGGTTAGGAAAGCATAGTTTGTACCACCAACAAATTTCTTACCCTTTTCATCATAAGTGAGCCTCAAAGGTTGTTGCTACTCCTTGGCTTTTGATTTGAAGTAAGCTCTTCAACATCAACATCAACATCCAAAGTATCATCAATGTCATCAACATCAACAATGTTAGATCCAACATCCACACCACCACTTGAAGAAAACTTTGGAAAGTTTCCTTCATAGAAAATGACATCTCTTCCAAAGACCACTTTCTTAGTTGAAGGAATATAAACTTTGTAAGCCTTGCTCACCACCATAACCAACAATTTACCTTTCTTTGAATATGGATCCTCCTTTGTCCTATCATCAAGAGTAATGTTGATATAGCAAATGCATCCAAAAGTTTTGCAAAGCTCGACACTCAGCCACCTACCAAACAAGACTTAAAAATACGTTTTTCCATCCAATACCATACTCGACCATCTATTGCATAGAAAATTAGCACACAACAAAGATTGATCTCAAAAGGATTTAGGAAGATTTGCACCTAACCTCATGGCTTTGGCAACTTCACATAAGGTTATATTCTTCCTCTCAGCCACTCTATTTTGTTGTGGTGTCCTTGGGCTTGTGTACTATCTCTTGATCCCATTTGTAATGTCAAGGGAGGTCCAATTTTCTACAAAGATCCAGTGCTTGAGGAGTGACAATGGTGGCATCAAACACCTCAACCTTGTTCTTTAGTAGATGCACCCAACAAAATCAACTAAACTCATCAATAAAAATGACATAAATATTAGCACCTCTATTTCTAATTGTAGTTACACCATGAATATCCAAATGCACAAGTTGAAAAGGCTTACTTGACCTTGATGTAGATCTCTTGTAAGGTAATCTATGTGACTTTGATAAAGCACATTGCTCACAAACATGATTCAAGCTTCTTAATGAATTGGGAAGACCAAAACCAACTTGTAGTACCTCTTGCATTGACAATTGCTCCTTTGCCATACATCCAACTTGGTTAGCAACAACACAAGCATCAAGGAAAACAAAGAGATTACCAAAAACGTGTTCTTTCTATGCATGGATCAGTGAATTGAGGTGAAAATTGAGAGAGTTTGGACTCTAAATCATTTAATCATGAGAGAAAGGGAAGGAGGGTGGGAGAGAAAGAGTGGATTAGTATCATAGATATTGGATATTTTGACAAAGCATATAGATTTCTTTCACATGCCCTTGACCCCCATACTATTGAAATTTTGGAAAAGAGTCTTAGAACAAAACTTTGAATTTTATCTCATAATTGATGCCAATTTGATATTGATAAAGTCATTTTTGTGGAATTTGGCTCTACTATTATTGTATATCTAATATCTTTACTAAAAAATTTATGGATATATAGCAGCGTTGGGTGGGTATTAACTTTATGTGACACTAACTAGGTCGATATATATGAAAATTTTGAAATTCTATAATTGGTGGTTATGAGTATTTCTAACATAGAAAATGCAAGGTTTTGATTTTATGGTGTTGTGTGGTGGCTATTGATGAGAATTAACCAAGACATTGGTAGTTATTGGCCAAGTTTTACACATGGTATAGCTAGCTAGTGTCATTTTCTATATCCATTGCAGTTCAATATTTAACGATGATTAGAAATTGTAGACTTTGTGTATCAATATTCTAAATATGTATTTGTATTTGCTAACTTGGAACTTTTCAGTTTATACTTACCCAACAAATTTATTTTTTTAATTGTTTGCTTATATTCGTAGACATGTAGAAGTAAAAGATATGCAAAGAACAAATATATTTTATTGAATATTTTGGTTTTATTTTTTGTTGAGTAGCTATTGGTACTTATGATTTGAGCTCTTGGTTATATGATGTCAAAATTTATGATAGTCACAAAGTAATTGGCTTTCATTTTTAGTAGGATGTGACTTGGAATATTTTTCTTGCTAAATCTACCCATATATACCAATAAAAAGTAATTTAGTTTAATTATAGTTTAAAGTATCTGAATGCTAACATTTTGATTTCAAAAAGCATTTTATTCCTGTGCAAGAAATATAGGTGAAAAGAATAAATTTTTGTTGTCTCATGATTCACATGTCTTGACATCTTCAATGTCAACAATCTTGACTATTGATTTGTACATAAAACTCATCAATGTGAGTTGAAAGTCATTAATTAGTTGCACTACTTGGTCTAGCTTTTCCCAATATGTTCCTGGTTTGAAAGCACAAACTTTGAACCCCACTGATTATGTTTGACAACAAGCAGTATATGTTATAAACATGTACGTAATTGATTACATGAGCTGATTCAAATAAATCTATATCAAGGAATTTTCTAACAAGTATTTGAATAGACTCTACTATGTGTGGATTAACTAAAAGACACTACCTCAAAAAAATGTGAATGATGGACAACCACGCATAAAGTTTTTTTAAACTTTTAATTTAAAGCCCAAGATGTAACCTTTCTATAGAATAATATGATGGTTGCTAAGGGGATAAGAAACCACGTGAATAATTATGAAGACACTTGAAAAACATTAATACAAAAACATTATGTGCCATTACCTACTAGAGACATTTTTTCTCGTAATATTCAAAACAAATAAAATGATTCCATAAGTTAGATATCAAATCCCAAAAAGTCTGACTCTTTCAATAATATCTAATAAGTTTTTGAGTAAGAGTGTAATTTTTCTTGTTAAAGATTCTTTTTTTTTTCAAAAGCCTTACAAAGTGTCATACTAATTATTATTCGCATTATTTGTACGTGAACTCTAGAGAAAATATTGAAAATATTCAATGTGAGAATTTTGTCTCTCTTAAACTATCAACCCATCAATAAATCTACTTTATAAAAATAAAGTGCTATTAGTGAGTGCATTGCACAAATACAAGTAGTAGCACTTCTACGCACAAATGTACTAAGTTAGGCCGAACCTAACACGAGCAGAAAGCTCCAAGACGTTAATGTGGTTTCAACCTACATTGTTTTGAAATTTCTCTCATACACAAGTCTCTCCAATGCTCTTCACTCTAATTGGTTTTAATGATGATATAATATAAGCAAGTATATGATTTGTTATGGAAGTAAGCTAGAAGTTTTATTTTATGCAGATTATATATTTATTTGAGATTGCAACTTTGTGTTCATAAAGTTTTTTATTTTATAAACATGACCAACTATTGACTTTATTTTTTTTTCTCAAAGTGTCCCAAAGCCTCTCATCCTCTATGATAATAAAATTGGTGAGAAGATATTTCAATTATTTTTGTACTCTCTAGAATTTCTACTTAGCCACAATTCCCAAAATATTATAATTTAAGTGATTCCCACACTCATAGATTGAAGCAAGAATCCCAGCTATTGAGAGGGATTTTTAGCATTGTGGGTTCCTTTTCTTGACATAAAAACTTTTATTAAATTCTTGAATGACTTTTAATATAAAAAACTCTAAAAACCGTGAAACATGTGTTGCATAGTATCATGCTCTCATATGCAAAGAATCTCCATCTTCCCCTTGTAAGTTGTTTTATTTGGGAATACTTGTTGCATTCTAACCTCTTTTTTCCTCCCTTTGAGAGATATCATGGATGACATCTCCCCATCGGTAAGGTCAAGGTAGAACCTTCTAGCCAATGAGTACTATGACGTAGTAAGGGATCAGTCCTACAAGGAGAAGGCTATCTAAAGGCAAAAAACTAAATACTATGATAGGAGACTCAGGGACATGTCACTGACTACCTCTACCAAAGCTTTCACTATGTCCTTTTAGAGGATTTTCAATCTACGATAGGAGAAGAGGGACATGCCACTGACTACCTCTACCAAAGCTTTTACTATGTCCTTTCAGAGGATTTTCAATCTTAAAAAAACCAATAAACTACCAATAAACTAAATACTACGATAGGAGAAGAGGGACATGCCACTAACTACCTCTACCAAAGCTTTCACTATGTCCTTTCAGAGGCTTTTCAATCTTAAAAAAACCAATAAATTAATGCAAGCTCAATGGATGGTGCAAGATTGTTTCAAGGCTTAAGGCCTCTCTAGATTGTTGCTAGCACCTATCTAAGCAAGATAAGAAGAGAAGAGAATGAAATGAAAGACAAGGGATTGTTGCTAATGGAAGTCGATCTTCCTAAAAGATTTTGCCATCTCTAGGCTTGCTTGGACTACTCCTCGAGCTCCTTGAAGATGTAAAAACTTTTCCTTACAACCAAAGTGTCCTAAGGCATAAGAGCACATATGAAATTACTGCAGAAGCTTCAAAGTTTACTCTTACAAACAAAAGAGAACATCACATGCAATTAGCAAAGTACATCTCACATGTCATGGA
This sequence comes from Diphasiastrum complanatum, assembly GCA_029204225.1. NCBI lineage: Eukaryota > Viridiplantae > Streptophyta > Lycopodiopsida > Lycopodiales > Lycopodiaceae > Diphasiastrum > Diphasiastrum complanatum. The sequence goes on along the minus strand of MU834054.1, from coordinate 37,192 downwards.
TAGAATAAATCTTGAAGGAATACAAGCATGCATCCACAAGCATTCTCTCTCTCTCTCTCTCTCTCTCTCTCTCTCTCTCTCTCTCTCTCTCTCTCTCTCTCTCTCTCTCTCTCTCTCTCTCTCTCTCTCTCTCTCTCTCTCTCTCTCTCTCTCTCTCTCTCTCTCTCTCTCTCTCTCTCTCTCTCTCTCTCTCTCTCTCTCACATCAGCACCTAATAAAGCTACCAAAAGTCTATGTGATTTCTTTGATAACTACTATGGAAGTCCAATTGAATTTTTTGAAGTTGCTAAAGTATATTAGAAAGATTAAATGAATTTACTACTATAGAGGATAAAATAAGTCCTTGATAACTTAGTGTCAGTTGAAACCTTCTAGTCCAAGTCATTTCTAAAATAGCATGCACCAAAGCAAAACATTTACACTAACATAAAATAGTTGCATCTGTGTGTGTGTGTGTGTGTGTGTGTGTGTGTGTGTGTGTGTGTGTGTGTGTGTGTGTGTGTGTGTGTGTGTGTGTGTGTGTGTACTATGCATATTATTTATATATTATATAAATTTATATGTACATATTTCCAATGCACCACCTACATTGCATTCCACCACTGCATAAGAGAGTGCATTAATCAACTGACTCAATTCATCTAATTTTCTTGACCAATCACACGATGTCTAGTAAGTCAAATATTTCTAAATATAATTTCTAGAGCCAAAAAAATCTCAAAGGGCTATATAGGCTCTTCACCCCATGTTGCATCACTAATTGTACACCTTTGAACCCCTAACAACCTAACCTAAGTAATCCAATTTTTACTTGGGAGGATTTTGCTTCTTTTATGAATTTTTCAAGCCCTAATGCATACATCCAAATATCGGTCACCAATCAAACCATATCTGATGCCATCACTCTTCTTCAGCTCTTCAAGTAGTGCTGAACCCCCAAGTTTGTGCGGTTCACACCAAGGATTTCAACCACTAACTAGATCGCATCGTTGACCTATGCTTATCCAATGATGGTGTCTTCACAACAACAATCACAAGACTTGGGCTATGAGTAATAGCTAAACACAGTTCTTATAGTCATCTCAATTGGTGTTTGCTAAATGGTAAAGATCACCTTTTGATATATCATACATGGTTTTCAACTCTTAGATACCACTACCTCTCTCCCCATGTTTACTTGGGCATCTCTCATATATACAGAGATTTGCATAGCTATGCACAAACTATAATGCATTATTGTATTGGCCTACTAACAAAATTGATTAAATCCCAACCCATGATCCTATAGCCATACTAGACTACCCATCTGTCATACAAAAGGGGCTATCATATGTGACATTGACCATTGCAAGCACGCACTTTTCAACCCCCTCTCCTCAGAGAGAGGACACTATATCAACCATCATTGTGCATACACCAACACCATTGCCACCATTTGCTTTTCAAATTGCTACATCCATTCCATCAACTTCTTGTCCCACTGCATCCACCTCCACTTCTATTCTTGATTCCACCCCCTTTGCCCATACAACTTCATCTCCACCACCTTCCATTGTAGCATTCACTCTCCATCACCATAAAGCATGGATTCAACCACACGACATTAATTTTTGATGGACACAATAAATAGCCCCAGCTCTTCTACTAGACAAGAGATGTCAACATGAGACTCAAGGATACGTACTTTCACATTCTCTCTCGCAAGTGATACTATGGACATGGCCATTGTGAAAAATACAAATCCAAAACACACTTAATGGATCAACAAGATCTTGACCAAATTCGGATGCACATCTAGATTTAGCTACAAGATAGAAATCATTAATTTTAGCTCAATAGGATCTGATCAAAAGCAGAAAAGTACAATAAGGTATTGTCCATGTCTATACAACAGCAACAGCCAAACTTGATGCAATATCATGCACTGATTTGACATATGTAACTTTCTCTTTTTTCACCTGATCAGAAAAATGATCTTTGAGAAAAATAACATCTCTACTTGAAATAATATTGTTAGTCAATAGATTATAAAGCCTATAAGCCTTTTTATTAGAAGAATAACTAATAAAAATTGACTTAGTGCTGATTTCATCTAGTTTTTTTCTAAGTTCTACTGGAATATGTGCGAGTGTGATACAACCAAAATTTTGAATATTTTTGACAGATGGTTTCGAGCTTGTTCATACCTCTTCGGGTGTTTTATCAAATAGTACATTGGTTGTGATTCGATTTTGTAAGTATGCAGCTTTCGAGATAACTTTTGCCCAGAAAGTCTTCGCTAGTGATGCATGGAACAATATACTTTTTGCACTTTTGACGAGAGTTTGATTTTTTGTTTCATCCAAGTTTTGAGCTATCGCCTGATGAATCATGAGTTTTGTGTCTAGATGATAACCCGTATGTTTTATCTGAGTGAAAGTAATTCAAGACATAATTGTCTCATTACATGCTACGTAAATGTTATATGTTATCACTTGTTTTTCTTTGTAACACTGTAGCTATGGCCTTGTGCCAAGTTCGATACTGGATTGCAAGAGTTTGGTCTAAGAGTGTCATGCAAATCCTTCTATAGAGTTATTTGCAACAATTTTTCATTTTCTCTCTTATTTCAAGTTTTGTCCTATCAATTATGTCGTTTGTTGCTACATGTTTGTTTGTTCTATTGTCGTATGGTTTGGTGTGTTCTTTTGTAGTAGCACTATAGGTGATATTTCATCAGCAATTTTATTCTATCTCTACAGCTGCAGTATCACTCGAATTTTCATTGGGATATATCTCTACATCTTTACCAATGATTTCAACAACTTTGAATATGAACAAAAAGAGCAGTCAAGGACTTCAACAGCAAACGCTCAGTTTGGAAACAAAACAAGCATCTTATCAGACTGCAACCATGATCTAGCAAAAGATCCATCTTCCCAACAAGATGGAATATCCGCGACAACACCAACACCGCCATTCTCAATAAGCAGTTGGTTTTACGTAAGCGCTACAATATCCACGCTTTTCCAATTGCCTCACCATGGCCACAAATCATCAATAAAGTGGCAACTTGTAACAGTGAAGGGCTCTCAAGTCACATCAAAGGCAAAATCTATGTGCAAACCAACGCAGACGACAAGTGTTCCTACCAATGCCAACAACGATGCTTCATTGGCAAAATGTACATTGAGCAGTGGTAATCGTGTCTCAAGACCATACTACCGATGTTGTACATCATTCATTCGATCATCTGCAATAAGCACAAGTCATCATTGAGTGAAATCTCCTAGGCCTACGTAAACTGAAGGACTCTCAAGTCAATTAGAGATTGAAGTTATGAGCTCACAACCTCAATGACACAGCTATTTTCAAAGGCGAGCAATGATGATTCCGTGGAGAATTGTACAAAGTGCATTGGTTATATTATGGAAAGATATGGCAAACCACACAATACTTATCTCATTCCTTTTTTCCATCCATCCATTCCCTCATATTCCACCACATGGTCAATCATGAAACTTCATCTCACTTCTCGCATCCTTGTTTCAAGTCCTGATTTCCACCCGATGGATCGATCTGAACTTGCTCTGGGTTATGAATTGAAACACTTTGTAAAGCAAACAACTCTACGACATCTGCAGCAGACCACTGATGTTGTTTAAAAGCTCCAAGGGAATCAAGCAAGAATGATAGAGGCTCTTACCAGTAAAATGTCAGTCGTGTCACTGTAGAAGAGATCAATTTCTTGATAACTCCAAAGCACATGACTATGTGTATGAAAAAAAAAAAACGTCATACACGTCTCTAGATACAATTGCTACAATTCAAAGAGCTCTCAAACTGTGCAAAGAGCTCAAAGAAGTTGCAGTGGCACAACAACGTCAAAAGAGGGATCTATGTCAACAAACAAAGTATTTTCGGAGACAATAGTTTATCAACTACAGTACCTTTGTGTTCGTGAAGCAGAAAAATATACGCCATCTACAACATACCATTGATATAGTTTGGTATTTGAAGCAACAAACTCAAGGATCTTAGAGGTTTCCAACAACGATTACGAGCCATGTCTTAAGTCCAAAAAAAAAAAATTCAAACAGCTGCAAGAAACGTCAAATGGAAAACTTATGCTGACAAAAGTGCTTTCAAAAGACAGTAATGAGCAAAGGAGTTTTGATCCATCCATCCCCTTCCATCTATCCACATCATGTCTCAAGAAATACTAAGCTCATGTACATCATCCGCTGAATCATTTGCGTGAGCAATTGGAAGGAAATCATCAACGAGCCAACTCCAACCTCATTCAATCCAAATCTTCTGGAGATGCTCGTATTTCTTCAAAGCTTCATCTCCTACGGAGCAGCACTTTACAAAAAGTTCCACATCTACAAGCTGCACCGACTTTGACTCCTCCAACACCATAAGGAGCCGGGTCTTAACATTGCACTTGGCATGGGAGCGCCAAGTTCTTAACGAAAGGGATAATGTAGGCTGATATTCCAAGGAATATTCTAGCCATCCTGCGAAATATTTTTAAAAATACAAGCAGGATAGGATTTAAACATAGAACTTGCCCATCAAGTTTAGTCTTTTGCGGTATTTGTAATGGCTTAAGTTATTTAGTTCTAAGTTTAAACTGCCATGGGCACTGCACATAGATATGTAGTTTCCAGTTATTTCAAGTTATGTAAAAGTTAGTCACAAAGGTCCATTGGGGATTTGTCCCATGGCACCAATGTGATTCAAAGTTAAGTTAGTCCCATAGTGCCTTTTTGTAAGTGACCACCACTCCAAGTATATATAGGAGTGGAAGAGTCCATTTTTTATAAGAAGCGCATTTGCAATACGTGCCTATCTTTCTTCTGAGTGTTCTCTCTTGTGTGGTCTCATGTATTGTGTTACTTCACATTGTATTGTATATTATTCATCTGGCAACAGGTTAAGTTAATCTAGGCCCTCCATTCTCTAGTAGGGTAAGCCTTAGAGGATGAGATTTAGTTTAGGGTTTTATCTTTTAGGTTAAGCCGTCATTTGTTAGAAACTAAGGAGAGAATAGAGAGAAGAGTGGATCTTACCCTCAGGATACTCACCATGCTCATTATCGTCTTCCCATCCTCTTGCTCAAGCTAGTTGGATAAGCCCTAACGTAGACTAGTTGGGAGACTGCCATAGTCATGCTAGATGGAGCCATAGCCAACGGAGGATGCGATACGTACAACACTTTCTAGATCAAAAAGATTAAACATCTACAACTAATCATGGATTACAAGAGTGGCAGGTTCGCCACATTCTAGAGTACTTCTGTTGATGTCACGACATCTGATCAAATATTTGTACCCCATGGTACTTGGTTGATCTTCTTGGTCCTTTGTGGAGCACGAATGATTTTGTGTCGCGAAACAATTTCGTGTCGTGTGTCGTGCAATTGTTCGCGAACATTTTTGTTTCGTGTGTCTTTTCTGTCAAAAATCAGGGTGGAAAGCTAGCAAAGCTTTGGCAATAAAAATGTTTTGTTTCTTCAGCTCTTTCTCAAAGCATAATAGCTTGATGACTCGAAGACTGCTCCTCTGTATCTCGAACAGACCTTTGTCTAAGGCCTTTGTGAAAATGTCAACAACCATCTCCTTTGTTCCAATGAAAGTAATCTGCAACATCTTCTTCCCAATCAAATCCCTTATCAAGTGGTACTTGATTGCAATGTGTTTCGTCCTTGAGTGAAACACAAGGTCTTTTGTCAGATGTATTGCAGATCTGTTGTCCATCTGCAAAACCAAAGGTTCATTCCTCGTTTCGCCCAGCTTGTCAAGGAACTGTTTGAGCCAAATGATTTCAATTGGCCATCTTTGTTGCTGCTACGTCCTCTGCTTCGCAAGATGACTGAGCCACAATGGTCTGTTCCTTGCTGACCCAGAGAATTGTTGCTCTTGACGCGATGGTGCATCCTCTTGAGACACTTTTGCAGTCATCCTTGAGAGATGACCAACTAGCATCATTGTAGGAAAGCATCTAGAACCCTGCATCACGAGAATAACACAATCCAAAATCTTTCGTTAATTGAAGATATTGCAAAAATTCATTTGCAATCTTTCAATGAGTCGAATCTGGATTCGTACAAAATTGGCTCATCCTGAACATGGCATAAGCAATGTCAAGACGTGTGTTATCTGCAAGGTACATCAGCGATCCGATCAGCTTCCTGTATGGTGTAAGTTGCATCAATTTTTTTTCTTCGTCAGTCTTCGAACAGTCTTCATTCGTCAGGAATATTCCTACAAGCATTGGAGTATTCACTCCTTTGTAATTCAGCATCCTGAAATCTTCTAAGATTTTCTGGGTATATCTGGATTGATGAAGGTACAATTTACCTCCCTTATAGTCCTTGTCAATCTATAAGCCAAGATAACATCTGGCTTCTCCCAGGTCTGCAATTTCGAAATGTTTCGAGATATCATACTTCACCTCAGCAATAAGCTCCTCACTCTTGCAAAGTATCAGAGTGTCGTCCACATACACAGCTATAATGATGATCTTTCCATCTGTAATTCTTACATAAACATTGGAATTAGCCATTAGTGGCTTGAATCCTAACGATTTTAGGGCTTGATCTTTCTTCTTGTACCATTGTCACATTGACTGCTTCAGACCATAGATACTCCTATGCATTCTACATGCATAAGTAGGAAGTGAATTCGAGATATAGCTTTGGGGGTTGATCCATGTAGACTTCTTCGTCTAGCTCACCATACAAGAAGGTTGTCTTCTCGTCCACAATGTGAATCTTGAGATCATAAGCAACTGCATATGCAAACAGTAAACGTAGGGACGAATGTTTCACGACAGGAGAGAAGGTCTCAGCATAGTCAATACCATATCTCTGAAAAAGTCTCTTCGCTACAAGTCTTGCTTTATACTTTGAGATATCTCCATCCAATCCATACTTCAGCTTGTATACCCACTTACATTTTACATTTTGGTAATGGATGCAACATCCATACATGGTTCTTCCTCATGGATTCCATCTCCTCATTCATGGCTTGGACCCATTTGTCCTTCTTTGGACATTCAATTGCTTCCTCAAATGTCTATGGTCCACCACTGAATCCACAAAGCTCTTCCGACGTAGAAGCTAAGCTGCCTGGCACAAATCTTGTTGGCGCTCTTCGTTCTCTTGTCGACCTTCTAGGAAATCCTCCTGGAACTACAATGCTCGTCTTTATCTGCTCTGTTAGGTCCAGAACCATTTCGGTTTACAGGTATTGTAGCAGTAGGCTGCCTTGCAAATCTTTCTTCTTCTGAGTGTTCGTCCTCTGCTCCCTCTGTCACAGTTGGCAGATCATAGCACTGTCTTCCAAGGACTTCATAACTGACAGGATCATCATTGGCCATCGTTCTGCTCTCATCGAATTTGACATCTTTGACTGTGTTCACTGTGTTTGTCTCTGGCATATAGACTCTATAGTATGACAAATTATTGTCATATCCTACAAGATATCCTTGTTCTGCTTTCTCATCAAGCTTCTTTCGAAGCCTACCAGGAACATGTGCATATGCTGCACAACCAAAGATTCGAATGTGAGTCAGATTAGGTTTTCTACCCCACCATAATTCATGTGGTGTCGTGTGAGGAACACCGGATTTTCCTGTCATGTTTTGAATGTAAGCAGTTGTAGCTACTGCTTCATCCCACAACACTCTTGGAGCCTTTGAATAGGCCATCATGCATCTAGCAGCTTCCATTAGAGTCCAGTTCTTTCTTTCTACAACACCGTTGTGTTGCGGTGCGTAAGATGCAGTTCTTTTGTGAATGATTCACGATCATTGCAGAAGTCAGTGAATTGATTTAAAATGTATTCTCCAACTCAATCTATTCTGATCTGCTTTACCTTACTTCCAATGCATCTTTCTGTCCAATTCACATACTCTGTGAATTTGTCAAATGCTTCTGATTTATTGTGAATAAAATAGACTCTAGCAAACTTATTGTAATCATCAATAAAGGTAATATAATATTTCGATCCTCCTACTGAGATCACGTTGAAAGGTCCACAGATGTTAGAATGCACTAGCTCCGAAACCTTGGTCATTCTGTAGGAGTCCTTGACAAAAGGAGTATGTGACATCTTACCCTTCAGACATGCATCACAGGTCATCAAACTGGTTGCATTTGAGATGCTCACCCATGTGATTGCTCCATGATGGCTTGCTTGATATAGTGCCATTGAATTCATATGGCATAGTCTCATGTGCCATAGGGTATCTGGCGAATCATCATGAGTTTGATGCACTTGATCTGTAGGCAGGTGTACCTTCAAGTGATACAGATTGCATTTTCTTCTACCTTGAGTGATCAGTGTATTGGTACTTGCATCAACAAAATTGCATGTTTCGTCTGAGAACAATACACGCATCCCTGCATCAGCTATTCTTGCCCCTGCATCAACTATTCTTGCCACTGAAGGCAATTCTTGCTGTAGTGTAGGCACGAATAGAAAATCTTCGAGTCGTCTGATTCTGTCGTTTGTGTTGAGCCATAGTGAACCAATACCATTCTCTTGATGTTTTGATCCGTCTCCAAGAACAATAAATCTTGATGGATCTGCACTTCGAAAATCAGACATGATTTGCCTTGATGTAACGAAGTGTGAGGTACCTCCTGAATAAAGGATTATCTCTAGTGTGTTAGGTGTTGATATTGCACACGTGTTTGCATAGATGTAGGCGGTCGAATTTCCATGATTCGATCTTTCTTCGCCCATCTTTGAGCTCTCTGGCTCCTCGACATAGGACAAACTCTTATTGTTCTCCTGTCTGCTTTGAGCTTATTTGTTTCTTGGGTCCTAGCGGTAGTCCATGGCTGCATGACCCTTCTTATGATAGTGGATACACTCGATTTTTTGATTTAGCCAACATGAATCAATAGTATGTCCTTCACATTTGCATCTTACGCATGTCTTCTTGTCTCCACTCTGCTATTTCGACCTTTCTTTGTTCTTCCATTTGCCTTTGCTGGTTCCTTTTGCTTGCTGATCATGATCCTGCTTTCGATCTGACGTCCCTCTTAGGCTTGAATTGTTTCTTTGTCTTCTTCGTTTTGATGTAGAGAGCTTGGTCAGAAGCATCCTTGAGATCAAGGTGCTCTCGAGTCCCGACTTCTTCTCGAATCTTGACAATTGTCTTTTCGAGTGTCATTGTAGGATCCTTTGCTAGCAGTGTTCTGGTTGTCTGGAAAGACCTTGGTAAAGCTCTCAACAAATAAGTGAGCTGCTTCTCTGACGATATTGCATTTTCTGCTCCAGAAGTGTGTAGTGAAAGGAATAGGTCTTTCATCTTCCTAATAAAGGAAGTGTCTTTACCATCCCACTGTAGATTTGTCAGCTGATCTTCAAGCATCATTATCTGACTACATGATTTCGTCTGAAATCTTGTGAGTAGAGTATCCCACATCTCTTTTGTTTTAGAGAGTGTAGCCAGGTCAAGAGTCAGGCTATCCTCGATGGATGATGATAACAAGGCTACTACCTTGTCATTCTTCTCCCTCCATTCACATAGCTCATTGTCTATTGTTGTAGGCATCTCCTCGGTGCCATCTACCTAGGGGAATAATCCTTCTCCCTTTAGTGGTAGCGAGGTCTTAACCTTCCATGCTAGGAAGTTAGATCCTGATGAATCGAAGACTGTACAGATCTTGGATTGTATGCTTCTTATTGAAGCCATTGCTCCTGATTCTGTGTTCTCACTTGTTAATGGTTCTTTGTTTGAATGCTTAGCCTCTTGGATTTGATAGCTTTTCGGCTATGTCAGACTATGACAGGGTGGCTCTGATATCACTGATGGAAAGTGCAAATGAAAATTCTAGTAAAATTCTGGTAACGCACTGATAGGAGTCTCTCGAACGATTCGCGAAACTGTTTTGATCACGAATAATTTCTGCTCAAGAAAAATTCGCGAAAAAGATCAATCAAGCTTTGTAACAAAATGAAATGAAATGAAACGAAACTAGACGAAAGAGAGGAATTTGCAAAAAGGATCAATCAGGCTCTGTAATGAAACGAAACTAGATGAAACGAAACGAAACGAAACAGAACTTGAATGAGCTCTGAGATTGATTTATGCTGAAAGCCAAGTGATCGCGAAGCGAAACGAAGCAAAACATGAAGCGAAAAACATTCGTGAACAAAATTAGTTCGTGTGGAATTCGGATATGATTGTTGGTCACTGTCGGCTATATCATTCCTACAATCCTCCAGAATGTAGACAGACACTGTTGATGTACGTTATAGTTTACTATAGCATTCAACAAAATCAAATTAATGTGTGGAATTGAATAAACAAGTGAATGAGATACATGAATAATAGCAGACAAATATTCATTCTAGATTATACAATCATTCAAAATAATATGCGCATAACAGCTACAATATTATCTATTGATCTTCTGATTTCAAGCACTGTGTGACAGATCCACATAGTGTATTGGCGTGAGAGAAATACAATTCTCTCATGAATAGTCTCGCTTACTAGCAGACTTTTGAATCTGCTGATCCTCTTACAAAATTGTCTCGCTCACAGGCGGACATATATTTAGTATATTTTCGTCTTGCTATTTTATGCATCAAGCAAAAAGTATATAGTTCACAAAAAAAAATTCCGTGTCGCGTAGTGAAACTTCCCAGATCAAAAAGATTAAACATGCACAACTAATCATGGATGGCAAATTAGCCACGTTCTAGAGTACTTATGCTAATTTCACGATATCTGATCAAATATTTGTACCCCATGGTACTTGGTTGATCTTCTTGGTCCTTTGTGGAGCACGAATGATTTTCTGTCGCAAAACAATTTCGTGTCGTGTCTCGCAAAATTGTCCGCGAACATTTTTGTTCTGTGTGTCTTTTCTGTCAAAAATCAGGGTGGAAAGCTAGCAAAGCTTTGGCAATAGAAATGTTTTGTTTCTTCAGAAAGACCATACAAGGTGAAAGAAATATTGAACTATGGAACAATTATTTTGGAACATTTGGATGACAAAACAATCTTTTGTTTTACATTACTTGTTGATTATTTTTGGAGAAGACAGAAAAAAAAACAAAAACAAAAAAAAGAGAATGATGACCAAAAGTCAAAAAATTCATCACATTAGAAAAAGTTGAAGAAAAGTATTTTCAAAAGTGATTTATTGATGAAAAATGACGTATAAAATTATTTTTAACAGTCTATCTTAGAAACCTTCACCAAGTTGCTCTCACAAGGATTCAGAATGCCAGAATTAGAGTGTACATAGGTTCAAATTTGAAAAAAAATTATTATTTACGGTACCTAGGAGAAGGATGTTCTTATGCGAATGTTGAACCTTCACCAGACCTTCAGAACCCTTGTCGAATAACTTCAGATGTTCAGGAACCTTCGTTGAGAATTTCGAAAGCTATTTTCACCGTACTGAACCTGCCTGCGAATTTTTGTCCAGAACTGATAAGCCAAACTAGTACTTTGTCTAATGGACCCTCCAAATTCACCTATAAAAGGGCTGAATTCGATTTTATTTCACACTTGTGCTAGCGAAGCTCTTACAAAATTTTACAGCAACCAAAAATTTCCAAAACTTTCATACAGCCTTCTGATACACTCTTGCGTCCTTTACTCTGAGTTTTTGCCTTCTATCATCATGTCTTATACCGATACTAGTCAGTCTCCTCATTATGTCATTCATCATGGTGTTCCAACTACAACGGACATCATGATTCTTCCTAGCACAAGCATGGTGGCTCAATGAATGACCCTTGTTGAGCCTCTGCTCACAGCAATGAGGATTCACGAGTACGCCTTTTCAAGTAAAATCAACATGGAATTTATTAAGATGACATTTACAAGGTGCGTGTTATTGAAGCCGCCCTTGCAGCCATAGGAACCCAGCCTTCACCGAACCATAAGCATGCTAACAGTATTATTAAGCCTTTTATTGATACGACCAATGAGTTGTATTGGACCAACGACGACTATTTGCTAGAATCCATCAGGAATCCCACCATCCATGCCGCAGCACAACTCCTGAATAACTTCTTGATGGTTGGCAACCTCAGGAAGGAAAGAATTTCCTCACAAGTCTTGCACCTTATAGTCGAATCTAACTATAAGTTAGATAAAGCGCCATTGGAACCATATAATTGGTGCAAGACCATTTTTGGGAATTGAAGAGAGCCATTGAGAGCAATTCTAAACAACAATTTGTTGTTGGCCCTCTTATCTCTTCCATTGTTGCCTCATACCTTGACAACAAGATTCATGGATTTCGTGCTAACGTCGTGCTTTCTATTTATGAAGAGGATGAACTTATCGGTGCAACACCGAAGCCGAAAAGGAAGAACCAAAAATACCATTTAACTCAATTTACTTGGAGTAATGGCAACTTCAGAGTTAAATTGTTAACTAGCACAGTACCAAGAAATCAAATTTCCACTTACAAGGCACTTGCCTAGAGAAGATTATCATGAAGAATCAGTACTTTATTGACGATCCTAAATCCATGAACAATCACATAGACATTACAGTTAGGATAATAAAGTTATTCCCCAAATATTCTCCCGATTAAGGTTGGGAGAATAGGTAATTCCATTCCCCTCAATGAGCTTAGCATCTAAAAAGCTCCTCACGCATGCAAACCAAGACAAGGCCCAACCAAAAGCCAAAAGGCTATCAAAGTTACCATAAGGGTTTTTTTTTTTTTTTAAGAAAACCCCAAATCAACTTTAGTGTAAAAGAAACCCTAGCACAAAGTAAAGGCCTAGACCCCATTCAAAACCCTAAAAGATTTTGCAAAAACAAAGAGGAGGTCAGCACGCTGCAATAGCCGCCACCATACACAGCATTCAGAGAGGCAGCCAACCGTTTACATCGCGAGAGAGACTTCAAGCACAGCTAGGTTTGATCGTGCCCATTCATTATCCATTGGCAGGTTTCACCCGCTCTTCAATGCTATCTCAATCAACGAACTGCTGCCATCAAGCTAAGCCTCCAGGTCTGAGATCGATCTAATGCATACTGCTCTCAATCCAAGCACTTCCCACATTCAATTCATGAATCTTCTTACACTGTCCTTACCCTCTCCAGGAAACAGGTGAAAGTTGCAGATTATTCTGCCAGAATAATCTAACAGTTGCATGTTCTGCCCGCAATCCACAACGGGAAAGGGTGTTTTCCACAGATCACGAAGACTTAAAATTATAGGAAGGGGCGAGCGGCAGTCTCAAACATTATCAATCCTAGCCAGCATTTGGGAGACAAAGACATGCCAGTCTGCTTACTGCCTTCTAAATCTGACTTACAGACAGAGCAAAGCCTGACAACTTCATAGCTCCTGGTTTTCTCTGTTTGCATCTACTATGCAAAACAAAAAAATGAGAATACCACTACAATGCTAGTACCCGCTGTCTCATGGCTTTCAATAGCAATCCAAGGCTTCAAATCTCAAAAACGAGTTTGAGAATAGGCCTATATGCTAGCTCGTGGTTTACTTACCAGAGTTATATCTTTGGAGGGCCGGTCTACCATATTAGGACTATTTCATGTCCTTTGCTGAATATGGTCGTAACAGAAATGGTCCTTGTTGGTTTCTAAGTTCAGCTTCTTGTAGTCCACAGAGATTCTTGTTGGAAATTAAGTCCACAATTTTCTCCATGGTGAATACTATTTTCTATTTCAAGATCATTCATGCATGTTCATTGATCATTGATCTAGGGTCAGATGACACCTCTTTTGATTCTATGTCTGCTCATCTGATACTTGTTGGATTTCTATCCTCTCTGTCCCTATCTCTCTCTCTCTGCTAATCTAGAGTCATTCATTATGTTGTTGTACATCACGTCTTAATCATGTTTGTAAATTACTCATTAATCATTATTTTAATCGGTTAGCCATGTGTATATATCCAACAACTTATCAGTTGCTCGATTACAAGCTGTGAAAAATTGGCAAAAATCTAGCTTGGCAATTTCATGTCTTTTATGTTTGTGAAGTACATTTCACATGTGTGGAGCATGTTCCCACATGGGTAAAATAGTTTGTCATAGCTTTAGGACTTTCATAAAGTTTTTATGTCAAGCTTCTTTGTGTAGAGTTGTGATAGAGCCAAAAATTGGCATAGATGGCAAATTGGCAAAATCCACTTGAGATTAGGTGAAGCATCCAAAGAGGACACCTACATCCTTGAGAAAGTATTTAGCCTCAAGAAGATAAAGATTGCATTAGATTTCAAGATTAGATGCATCAAGGATAAAGTTCATAGTATGTGGACTAATCAAGCTAGTATGCTTAATCTTGAAAATCTACACTTTTGCTCATCTTATGATCTTGATCTCTATGATCTTCATGAGGCTTGGAAGCCTCAAATTTCTCTATTTATGGTGTAGTCATCATGCAAGTGGAGCTTTCAAATCAAAGGCCATCATCAAGCATGGAGGAAGCACATGGTCATAGTGGCAAATTGGTGGAGTACTCTCAAAGATATTGGCAAGAGATTTCTACCAAAGAGATATAATCATGGATTTGATGAGGTGCTGCTATGATGGATCCTTTTGCTGGTTTTCTACTTCATACACATACAAAAGGATCCACTCAAAAAGTTCCACAAACTTCTCAAATGATCTAATACCTTTCCAAGCTATCTTTTTGAGGAGTATGAAAAATTGGCAAAAATCTAACTTGGCAATTTCATGTCTTTTATGTTTGTGAAGTACATTTCACATGTGTGGAGCATGTTCCCACATGTGTAAAATAGTTTATCATAGCTTTAGGGGTTTCATAAAGTTTTTATGTCAAGCTTCTTTGTGTAGAGTTTTGATAGAGCCAAAAATTGGCATAGATGGCAAATTGGCAAAATCCACATGTAAAGCCTCTATTGAGCCAAAAGTGAGCTATGATGCAATCTCGAGCTAAAGAGGCATATGAATAGGGTTTCGACACTTGTGATAATGTAATTTGATGAGTGATGAAGTCAAAGAGTCGGCCTTGATCAAGGGGTCCAATAGGAAACAAGAGATCTTCATTAGGGGTCCAATAGAATTGAAAAGGCTATGATTAGGGGTCCAATAGAATTGAAGAGGCTATGATTAGGGGTCCAATAGCATACAAGGAGGGATCTCCACAAACTCTATATGTACTTCTCCTTATGATCATTATGTAAGTTGAGTTTTTGAGTCAAACCTTGTTGGTGAGATTTGCTTGTTGAATCTTCTCTCTCTACACAAGTTGGAATTAGCTCTATTCTCTCTCTACCCAAGGAGAGGAGCTTAATTCTCCTTAGTTTTTTCAAGAAGCTTTTCCTTTCATGTGCTTGAGCTTTGGTTATCAACAATTGCATCCATCTTTGTCCACACACTCTAGGGCATTCGAATCCACACGTGTGAATTTTCACACAAACTCCATGAATAGCTTAATAATCTATCTGCATTCAGAGCGCAATTGTATTGTTCTTTCTCTTTGTTATCGACTCAGAAAGAACGTGACTCTATTCTGCACTCAGACTGTATTTTCTATGTAACTAATCAATCAATGTTCCAATAATCTAGGTTGTGGTGGCGAGTACATCTCAAATGAGTTCAAGGATTATTGCTCAGCCAACGACATCGAGCAACAGTTTGTTGCTTCCTATTCTCCACAATCGAATGGACTTGCTAAAAGAAAGAACAGGACCTTAGTCGAGTCTGCCAAATGCATAATAACTCATGCTTCGTTGCCCAAATCATCTGGCAACATGTTGTATCAACAGCAGCTTATGTGCAGAATCGATGTATAACTAAAGGCTTACCTGACAACAAAACTCCTCATGAAGTTTGGACAAGATTCCAACCTTCATTAAAAAATTTGAGAGTATTCGGATGCACTACTTATGCTCAGAGTCCCAAAGGACAACAGAAAGAAATTAGATGAGCATTCGTTCAAAACTATTTCTGTTGGCTATTTCACTTCTGATGGAATGTATAGATTGTACAATATAGACACCTGTAAAGTTTTTACTAACACGGATGTGACTTTTATCGAAGATTAGTTTATTGATTTGAAGGGAAAGGACCAGATGTAGTCTACAATTTCTGCCCTAACAACTGATACTTATCAGAAGGTGATTTATATTCCTTCCAGTAGTCACCCTGTATAGTCAGACTCAGAAGAAGAACAAGAAGCTGCAACTCAAGAGCAGCCGAAGCAGCTAAAGCAACCAAATAAGCTAGCATAAAGTTGAATTTCACAGCCAGAAACTTCGACCAGAATATCAATAAGTACTCAAACTTAGTATGTCTGATACACTTATGAGTTCATTCACTGCTCTATTCAGGAGCCAACCATAGTTGAAGAAGTTTTGTCATGGGCCGATTCAGATCTCTAGAAAGAAACAATAGATAAAGAGTACAATTCACTGTTGAGGAGCAATACATGGACTATCACCAAGCTGCCAGCAAACAGAAAGATAATCGACTGCAAATGGATCTTTAAGATAAAATATAAAGTAGACGGCAATATTGACAGAAGGAAAGTTCAACTCGTGACAAGGAAATTCTCACAGATCAACAATATCGACTAATTCCAAACTTTCAGTCTAGTCGTCAAAGCACACCTCTATTCGATTGTTACTTTCGTATGCTGCTGCAACAGATCTTGAGGTACACCAGATGGATGTACAAACAACATTCCTCAATGGAGTTATCGAGGAGGACATCTACTATATCCTCAATGGTCGAGAAGACTAGGTATGCAAACTCCACAAAGCTTTGTACGGTCTAAAGCAATCATCCAGAGCATGGTTTTCTCAAACACATTCTTGATCGGTCATGGATTCTAACCTAGCTCTGCAGACTGCAATGTATATTTTAAAGTTTTTGATCAATTTGTTGTCATCATCACACTCTAAGTGGATGATATGTTGTTGTTTGACAACAATATTGCTTTGACAAAGGATACAAAGAGGATGCTATCCCAAGAATTCGAGATGACAAATATTGGAGAAGTGCACTATTGTCTGGGATTCAAATCAACAAAGACAGAAGTCAAAGACTTCTCTATATCACCAAGCAGAAGTACTTTCATAATTTGCTAATGAAATTCAATTTCATGAATTGCAAACATGTACATAATCCCATGGATGCAGGTCTCAAATTATCGAAGGAATAGTGCCCTCAGACCAATGAGGAGAAGGCAGAAATGAAGGGGTATCCGTACCAATCTATTATCGGGTCCCTGATGTATGCAATGGTCTCGACCAGGTCAGATCTTGCATACGCCATTACTTCTTTGAGTCAATACATGACCAATCCTGGCATGATCCATTGGAAAGCTCTTTTCAGAGTAATCAGATATGTACGAGCTACTATCGACAGCAGATGAATCTGATTGAGATACAAGTGGATACTAGTCTACAAGGGTTTTTTTCCCAGAAAATCATAAAATTTTGCAAAAAAACCCCCAAAAAAATGAACTTTTTCCATGATTTGTTAAGATCTACTAGAAATAAACCTTTGCAAAGATTTTTATAGATAGATATAACTAGATCTAGCTACTGTAAAATTTTTGTGAAGATCCAATGGTTAAATTCTCAAATATCTAAGAAAAAGTGCCAAAAACTGAGTTTTTTTTTCAGATCTTGACAAATCTATCCATCAAGAACTCTTGCAGAACTCACATTGTCTAGAAATGGTCCTACTATTGGAAGGTTGAAGGTTAGATTCACTCAGATCTGAAAAAATCTCAAAAAAAAAAAAAAAAACCCACAAAAAACCAAGGAAAAGGGCTACAATCACACTATTAGCCAACTGAAACTGATTAGATCTTGTCAAATCTAGCTTGCAGTCACATTATCCATCAAGATCCAACATCCCTAGACTGAATCAAGTGAATGAACCTCAGATCAAGCCAATCAGTTCCCTCCACATCAACCACTATCCATCCATCATTCTTCTGTCCCATCTATATTCCATCTTCTATCTCCATCTCTGCTAGATAAATCCATTTCTGTCTCTATTCTCATCCATATTGATCCACCATTTATCGATTCTCTTCTCTTTTTTTTCTTTTTCTTTTTCTTCTTCTCTAACAAAAAAAAAGGAGGTTGGAACACCAGAGTCATTGAGCAAACCTTGAAGCAATTCACCAACCAGCTATTTTGCGACTTCCTAAGTCATTTTGGGGTGAAGCTTTGATGTGTGCTAATTTTGTTTGCAATAGGTACTAAAATGAATACTTGAATGGTAAGAGTTCATTTGAGGTTCTTTTTGGTAAGAAGCCAAGGATGGAGCATTTGAAGATCTTTGGTAGTACTTGCTATGTGAACTCATCTTTTGCATTCTTGAGGGAATATTTGTTGGCTATAGTGAATTGAGAAAAGCTTATAGGGTTTACATTCCTAAGACAAAGAAAGTCACATTTCTAAGGATGTTGTCTTTGAAGAGGAGAATGTGGATAAGCTTGATGTTGTTGATGCTGATCAATCTAACATTTTTGGTGGTGATGAGCATTGGTTGACTACTCACATTTATTGGTTGGCTGCTGTTATTTTCCAAAGAGCTCAAAGTTGGAAGCATGGAGGAATCATTTCATTTACATTCTATTTGGTTCTTCATGTTCTAGTTACATCTTGATATGTAAAATTGATGTAAAAAATAGTGAAGCATCCTATGTAGACACTATTCTCTATATCAATTATGAAAGTTACTATAAAACCATAGAAAGGATGTCTATACTTAGGATGGAGATCATTCTTAAGATGGATCAAAATAGTCATGGTGGTTAAATCTATGTGTAGAATGTTTTTTATGTTGCTTGATAGTGTTCACAACACTATAGCGGAGTTTTCATTGCTTATGAAGCCAATCATTGGCTTTTTAGTTACGATATTGCCATAGATTATACTAGAAGTTAACATAAGTTTGAACCCATTCACCTCATAAGTAATCCATCTCAAATATTCTTGTATTCTCTCCAATCAAGCAAACTTTGTATACAAGTATTTTATCATGATCTAATTACGATACGTATGATATTGCTTTAGAAGTTGATAGATCACAATTAGAGTTCAATTTGGTGATTTGTATGAAATCATTTCCATTATCTTTCAATTTGAAATATTTAGTATGATTTCCAATTACACATTCATAAGTTCATAACTCTCTCCATATGTAGTTCATTCATAAGAGAACATGCACATTCGCACTTAATTTGATTCCATCATTGATGCAATTGCCATGATCTATCTAAGAAATCTTGACCATATTTTTCAATGGTCTTGTCATGCTATAATATGTGGCTTTTGGAATATATAAATAATATATATAGCTCTAATGGTGTTTTTCAACCACTTTGAGCAATAACCTTTTGCAATTTTTCAATGGGTTAGCAATAGTTTGATTATTATGCTTTATCAAATATATCCATCAAGTATTACAAATCACTTATACTAAAGAATTTATAATAATCATTCTTTTAAACATCCCTTTTTATTAATTCCAATAGATTCTATGAGTTTTGATAAGCAAGTTACCTTTTTTGATCATTCAAATCCGAATTATGGATTTAAAGTTATGGCCCTTTAAAGATACATAGTATTTTTAACTCTTTTTATAGATTCTAAAATTTTCATTTATTGACTGTGTTTTGCTGCAGACTATAATTTTGAAAATTATTACAAACTATAAAAATGTAAGTTTTTTAGCAGACCATGTTTTATATATGTTCTATGATCATACAAATCCATTCCTTTCTATTTCATCAACATAGATACTCAATATTCCTAATAAACAAAAAAGTGTAGGCATGCTTTAATAAAATGATTAATCCATAAAATTCAGTTCAAGGGTTTTTACCTCAGGCCTTCTAGCTTGTCTTAAATTTCAAGGAACTATCCTTTAGGCCAAGGTCATTCTTTAACAGGTAACCAGTTCTCTAATATCTTCACTTTTGGTGGCCCCTTCGTTTTTCTTGAGCACTTAGTCAAAATTTCTCATAACGTGGGCACACGGCTCGTCTCTCTCAATCGTTCAAGGAGGACTCAGGATGTCGCGACGATGGAAAAGCTTTCTCACAAAGAGAAAGAGGCCGATCCTCGAAAACAAAATGGCACTCAGACAGATCAGATCATTATTGAATCCGAGTAGCGGTCTTTAACAATGAGCTGTCACAACATTTCTCAAAATTCCATTGTAGGAGCTTTCACACATCAGCGAGGCAGCAAGTCCAGACAACAGCGACGATCGCACTGCTCTACAATTGGCAAGTTGGCATCTCAGAACAAGTAGCTACTTCGTTACCTTCATACTTCTCAGATAGAAAACAATACTAGAAGGATAGCAAGTCAATCGAACAGCCAGTTTCGGCATCAACAAAAATCAATAGTTCTAAGATAGCAGCGATGACCTTCTCGAAATTAGACCGAGGAGGTCTCTGAGGAGATAAGACGAACAAAGACTGAGAGCCGAGTATGAGGGCCGAGAAATGCTAGTTAAGAATGACAAGCAAGAACTGTGTAAGCCTCATGGTGAATCCCGGAAGAAGGAATAACCATGTAGGAATTAGTATTTCTAGGCAATTGTAATAAATGTAAGTAGACCCCTCTTAAAGAAAGTAGAGTGAGCCACCTTTTGATGGTGACCTCTATTGGGGAGCATTATTTCACTTGTAATTTGTGAAATGTGAAAATTCCACTAGGGTGCCACCTAAGGAGCTCTCTTGCTTATTTAAGAGACTCCTTCTTTGAGTAGAGAAGCTTTTTGTGAATGTATCAACTTCATGCTGAAATGAGAAGATCTTCCATGAGTTTTGATGCATTCTTGAGCTCCTTGATCATTCTTGTTTCTTGAGTGATGCATTAATGATCTTGCCCTTCCATTTCCTTTGTGTGTGGTTGTGGACTGTAGTTGTGAATTAGATTTATTGTTTTTTGTGGATTAATATAGGAATCAACATTAAACTAAATAGGCTGGATTTGTGGTGTAGATCTTGCTTATCCTAGACATTCCAATTCTTGATTGTTCTTGGGGTGTCCAAGAATCAAAAAATGTGTGTTTCTTCATTCTTGGACTTCTAAAATGTTGTCTAGTTTTATTAGTTTCTTGTTTTCTGTTTTGGTGGATTAATGTAAGTTGCAAGCATCCAAGAGATTTGTAGCCAATAATGTGATATAGATCTTGCACATTCATTTACGTTTTGGTTTCTTGAGTTTCTTGGAAAATTCAAAAATCAAGAAGATGGAGCTTCTTGGTTTTTGAATGCTTGTAAAAATTAGTTTTCTTGTTTTTTTATGAGGAATGTGGCATGCTAGTCTAAGTTTTCTAGTCTTGCAAGTAGTTTAGTTTTCGTTTTGCAATGATCCGTTCTAGCATTCTGTTTATAAGTGCCATAGTAATGCCCAGCCGTGTTTCAAGAAGAGTTGTTTTTGGGCATTCTTGGTGTGCTTGCATGGTAAAATGATTGCAAGTGATTTCAAGAGTTCAAGAGTGTTTGAAATCTGAGTATCCATGACAAGTTGAACTATACTACAACCCTGAGAATCTTTCTGCCTAATCTGGGCATGATAATAAGCAAGATAAACACTAAGACATGCCCACAGTCCCTGGTGACAGGCAGAAAATAGATGCTGTAACAAGAAAGAAACAGTATCAGACTCTACAGTGTAAAATCGGCCTACATTTGGCGCACGTTGTTGCTTGATCTCTATCACATCATAACCTATACCTGCTGCAATGTCGTCCTTGAACAGATCCATAAAAACCTTTCCACCTATCTACATCTATTATGATCTGCAGCATGCGACATCATGTCAACCACATTCTTGATCAAACTCCTGCAGCTCAATGTTATCTATATCTGCAGCAAATGTTTTTGATTCAATGTTACCTATATCTGCTGCAGACACCTGCCAACAGTTGTTCCTAACAGGCAGCTCAACGCCCCTGATGCTCGTAAACCAATGTTCCTGAATGTGCGTTCCACGTTACATCATTGTACAACCACTTTACATAAATGTACAAAACAGTGTAATCAAGAAAAGCCAAACAGCTCTATGCAAAACTGTTAAACGATTTAAAACAAGCACTATTCCACACTGGACGCCCGTTGCTGCTTGAACCCCCTGTTACATTTGTTCAAGCAAAGAACCTTTTCTGCAAACAGCTGCGCCAACACGACCTGCAAACTCAATGATCTGCAAGCAAAACAACTTGCAAATATACAAGCAATCACACGACCTGCAAACTCAACGATCTGCAAGCAAAACAACTTGTGAATCTGCAAGCAATCACACGACCTGCAAACTCAAAGATCTGCAAGCAAAACAACTTGCGAATCTGCGAGCAATCACATGACCTGCAAAACGATTTGCATACCTGCAAACTCAACGATCTGCAAGCAACACAACTTGCAAATCTGCAAACAACCACACGACCTGCAAAACGATTTGCATACCTGCCAACTTAACGAGCTGCAAGCAAAACAACTTGCAAATCTGCAAGCAACCACATGACTTGCAAAACTGAGCTCTTTCCCATTCTGACCTTCACAGCTCTATCTACAACAACGTGTTTATTTCCGAACTGGACTGAGTCTTTTGAGAAGATCTCGACCGAGTTCTTAGAGGAGATCTCAATCGAGTCCTTAGAGAAAATCTCGACCGAGTCCTATGCAATCTGGACCGAGCCAAAAAGCACGCAGATCCCAGTCCGATCTGGACCGACGAGCAGAAGACCACGCCTACCTCAATGCAATCTGGACCGAGCCAAACAGTTTCAATATCTCTGATATTCGCTAACTGCAATGTCCTCACTGTCCATTCTAGTTCGAACTGACCAGAGCATTTATTGCAGTTCCGGCCTTTAACTCCTGTAGAACACCTGCAAACGATCTGGCAACTACAAAACGATTGGAAAACTGCAAACAATCTGAACAGACCTGCACATCAACATCATTTGGGATCTCCAAAATGAGCCACAACCTCGAATACAGCTCTCCACTCAACAAAGCCACCAACGGGCCATCACCATGATCTCCATTCGAACCACAACCTCGAACAGAGCCTACGCGCAGCTACAAACACGACCTGCCATCACAAAGAAGAGTTAACCTAATTCTAGGGCTCTTTTCCAACCCTTAAAAACGAGGCCATAACCAAACACATTTTAAACCCTTCATTCTCACCATAACCTTGGCCCTCTATCACTACACAAACGTGGCCCTCCAAACCCAAAAAAGAAAAAAAAAATTTCAACACATTTCCCTCCATTATCGACTGATTCACCCACACCTCCAACTTCGACCGAGTCATCTACTTACAGATTCGACCAAGTCATTTACTTACTAGCTTCGACCGAGTCCCTCTACTTACAGCTTCGTCCAAGTCCACCCATTAGCACTCCTGACCCAGCATCCACCCTCGTTATTTTCTCGACCAAACTCCCCTTTATCAATTTTCGACCGAGTCTCATACGTCAATATCAACCAAGTTTAAAGTCATTCCATCTCGACCGGATACCAAGACAAATTTTGACCCTTCATTAACTTTTCAAACCTTTGTTAATTTCTTTCGACCCTTCACACTTTTTTCAACCCTTCCTACTTTCTCGACCGATCGTTAATTTTTCGATCATTCGTTAAATTTTTTCGATCCTTCGTTAAAATTTCGATCCGTCGTTACATTTTTTCACTCCTTTGTTAAACTTTTTTGCTCCGTTGTTAAATTTTTTCACTCCCTCGTTAAATTTTTTTGCTCCTTCGTTGCTTTTTTGACCCTTCATAATTTTTTTGATCCAGTTCATTTTTCGATCCACTTTTTTTCCGATCCACCTCATTTCCGAACCATCTAGTTTTCGATCTTCCACTTTCTGATACATCATTTTTTTCGATCGACCCATTTTTTGATCCACCCATTTTTCGATACTTCCATTTTTCGATACATCCATTTTTCGATCCAGTTTCCATTTTCTGACCCAGTCTTCATTTTTCGACCCAGTTTCCGTTTTCTGACCCAATCTCCATTTTTCGACCCAATTTCCATTTTTCGACCCAATTTTAATTTTTCGACCTCAGACCCAGTTTTTGACACCCGACCAAATTTTTGACCCCAGTAAAAAAAAAACGAACTTACCCATTCACCACACACCACCCTCAACAACTAACTAGTGCATATATTCAAAACCGAAAATAAAAAACAACAAACATCCCAAAATCCCAAAAAATAAGAACATCCCCAGTGGAATACCATACAGATCCCCATATTGCAGATGAATATCCACATCACATGGTGTCATCCAGATTTAAAGAAATCAAACATCTTAGGTTCTCCCGAATGCGGTCCCATATACACGAGCCATCTACAAATCCGTTCGACAGTCGCGAATCTGATAAAGCTGAGTCTTCACGAGCAAGAGACCATTTTTATGGTGTTGACCTGAAGTCTATCCAAAGCAATATGCCTGATCAGCCAAACCCTGCACAAGTACCTTATAGACGAAAAACAATATGGTGCCCACACTGTCGGGCTACGCATCTGGCTGATGCTTGTCCTTCATATCGGCCTATCCAAGCACACACAGTCCAACCATATGAAGAACAACCGTCACAATCTGGAAATGCCTTGACTTATCTCGAATATCCATCTGAAAGTCCGAAACCATTAGCCATACAAGATGGCTATGTTGTTATACAAGGGCCATTGCACACCAGATGTTTCATCTATGGTGAAACTGGCCACTTGATGGTTGATTGTCTAGTCAAGACCAAGTACTATGCTGAATGTCCCGACTGTATCAAAAAACACAGTTTCAAAGACTGTCCGAATTAACCAACTAAGATCCTACCTGCCCGTCACGTCAGTTATGAATCATGATAGGATCCTCACAACAACCACACGATTGTCGGGCTGATTGTTTCAGACCGTAGATGCTTCTATGCATTTTGCATGCATAGTCAGGAAGTGAACTCAAGACATATCATGGGGGTTGATCCATATAGACCTCTTCGTCTAATTCGCCATGCAAGAAGGTCGTCTTCTCATCCACAATGTGGATCCTGAGGTCATAAGCTACTGCGTATGCAAATAACAGTCGTAGGGACGAATGTCTGACGACAGGAGAGAAGGTTTCAGAGTAGTCAATATCATATCTCTGAGAGAATCCCTTTGCTACCAGTCTTGCCTTGTATTTCGTGACACTCCCATCTGGTCCGTATTTGAGCTTGAAAACCCATTTGTATTTGACAGTCTTGCGCTTATGTGGTAATGGCTCCAATGTCCATACCTGGTTCTTCCTCATGGACTCCATCTCTTCGTTCATGGCCTGGATCCATCTGTCCTATTCTGGACTTTCAATCGCTTCCTTGAAAGTCTGTGGTTCACCACTGAATCCACAAAACTCTTCTGACGTGGAAGCTGAGCTGTCTGGCACATATCTTGTTGGCACTCTTCGTGGTCTTGTTGACCTTCTAGGAGATCCTCCTAGGACAACAATGTCTTTGCCTTTGTCTGCTCTGCTCGGTCCGGAACCAACTTGGTTTACAAGTATTGTAGCAGTAGGTTGCCTCTCGAATCTTTCTTCTTCAGATTCGTCGCTCGAATGGGAAATGACTCGAAAATCTTTGTTTTCGTGTTCATCCTCTGTTCTCTCTGTCACTAGCGACAAGTCATAGTATTGTCTCTCCAGAACTTCGTAGCTGATAGGATCGTCATTGGCCACTGTCCTGCTCTCATCAAATCTGTCGTCTCTCACTATTTTCACAGTGTTCGTGTCTGGCATGTAGACTCTGTAGTATGACGAGTCATTGTCATAACCTACCAGAAATCCCTGCTCGACTTTCTCATCAAGCTTCTTTAGAAGCTTATCTAGAATATGTGCATAAACTGCACAGCCAAAGATTCTGACGTGAGACAAATTGGGCTTTCTACCCCACCATAGCTCATGTGGTGTCGTGTGAGGGACACCAGACTTACCTGTTCTGTTCTGGATGTATGCGGCTGTAGCTACTGCTTCAGCCCACAGCACCCTTGGAGCCTTCGAGTAGGCCATCATGCATCTGGTTGCTTCCATCATGGTCATGTTCTTTCGTTCTGCAACACCATTGTGCTACGGCGTGTAGGCTGCAGTCCTTCTACGAATGATGCCACGATCATTGCAGAAGTCAGTGAAGTGATTCAAGATGTATTCACCACTTCGACCTATCCTGATCTGCTTCACTTTGTTGCCTGTACATCTTTCAGTCCAATTCACATATTCTGTGAAGTTATCAAGTGCTTCAGATTTATTCTGAATAAAATACACTCTGGCAAATTTGCTATAATCATCAATGAAGGTTATATAATATTTTGAACCTCCTACTGAGATCACATTGAATGGTCCGCAGATGTCAGAATGCACTAACTCCATAATCTTAGTCATTCTGTAGGAGTCTTTGATGAATGGAGTGCATGACATCTTGCCCTTCAAACATGCACCATAGGTGGTTGAACTGGTTGCATTCGAGATGCTAACCCCTATTATCGCTCCGTGATGGCTTGCCTGGTAAAGTGCCATTGAGTTCATGTGGCGGAGTCTCTTGTGCCACATAGTGTTTGGTTGGTCATCATGAGTCTGATGCACCTGACCTGTAGGTAGGCGTACCTTTAGATGATATAGATTTCCTTTCCTTCTGCCTTGAGCGATTAGAGTACTAGTACTGGCGTCAATCACGTTGCATGCTTCATCAGAAAACGTTACACGCATCTCTGCATATGCTATTCTTGCCACATAAAGCAAGTCTTGTTGCAGTGTAGGCATGAACAAAACATCTTCGAGTCGTCTGTCTCTGCCATTGGTGTTGAGCCACAGTGAACCAATACCATTCACTTGATGCTTAGATCCATCTCCAAGAACTATGAATCTTGAAGGATCAACACTTCTGAAATCAAACATTATTCGTCTTGATGTCACGAAGTGTGAGGTGGCTCCTGAATCTAGGATCACCTCATGTGTGTCAGATGTTGACGCTACACACACGTCTTCATAGATGTAGGCGGTCGAACAGATTTTGTTTGTTCTTTCTTCGCCCATCTTCGAGCTCTTGGGCACCTCGACATAGGATGAACTGTTGTTGTTCTCCTGTCTGTTCTGTGCTTATTTGTTCCTCGAGTTCTGGCGACAATCCACGACTATGTGACCCTTCTTGTGGCAGTGAATACACTCAATCTTGGGATTGAGCCAGCATGTATCTACTGTATGCCCGTCTCTTCTGCATCTCACGCAAGTCTTCTTGTCTACACCTTGTTGCTTGGACCTCCCTTTGCTGTTCTAGTTGCTTTTGTTGCTCCCCTCTGCTTGCTGATCACAATCCTGCCTCTGATTCAACTCCCTCTTAGGCTTAAATTGTTTCTTGGATTTTTCTTTGTTGCGGTAGAGGGCCTGGTCAGAACCATCTTTGTGATCAAGATGTTTTCTAGCCTCAACTTCCTCTCGAATTTTGACAATCGCTTTTTCGAGGTTCATGGTAGGATCTTTCGCAAGCAGGGTTCTCGTTGTCTGGAATGATCTGGATAAGGCTCTCAACAGGTACGTGAGCTGCTTCTCAACTGATACTGCATTCTCTACTCTAGAGTTATGTAGTGATAGGAATAGATCCTTCATCTTCCTTACGAAAGAAGTGAGGTCCTTCTCATCCCACTGTAGATTCGTCAGCTGATCTTCCAGCATTATGATTTGACTTTTTGATTTCGTCTGAAATCTAGTGAGCAATACATCCCACATCTCCTTAGCTTTGGAGAGTGTAGCCAGGTCAAGCGTGAGACTATCTTCAACTGAAGATAATAGCAAGGCTACTACCTTGTCGGTTTTCTCTCTCCACTCGTGTAGCTCCTTGCCTGATGTTCTAGGCATTTCTTCTGTGCCATCCACCCAGGGGAAGAGTCCTTCGCCCTTGAGTATGAGTGATGTCTTTCCAGGCTAGAAAGTTAGATTTTGAAGAATCAAAAATTGTGCAGATCTTGCTCTGCATGCTGCTGATTGAAGCCATTGCTTCTGAAGTCTGTTTTCTTGTTGATGGTTGTTTGTCTAAATGCTTAGCCTTCTAGATTTGATAGCTTTTTGGCTATGTCAGATTATGACAAGATAGGTAGGCTCTGATACCATTGATGAAGAAATTTCGGAATCGTGAAACTGACGCGACCGCGATTCTTTTGCGATTCGGATGGAGTTTAGATGCGTTCTCTAGACACTGCCAGATGAATCACTCCTACAGTCCTCCAGAATGTAGTCAGGCACTGCTGATCTACGTCTATAAATTAATGTAGCATTCAAAAAATTCAACCAAAGTGCAGAAAAAGAAATGAATGGGAGAATCAGACACACGAATAACAGTAGACACATTTGCATTCGTCGAGATCATACATCATAAAATTGACATGTCGCAATGGCTACAAGATCATCTATTGATTTTTCTCTGATTGTTCAGGCACTGCATGCAGATCCATGCAGTGCGTTGGCGTGAGAATAATACAATTCTCTCATGAGTGGATGTCTCACTTACTAGCGGACTTGTGGATCTCTATGGATCCTGATCACAGAATCTGTCTCGCATGCAGGCGGACTTCTTGTCTATATTTCGTCTTGATTGCTTACTAGCATCAGACTACTTCATCTATGTCTGTCTGTCAAGTATCATCTAGAAATGGTGAACTCCTGTAACTTTGTCGCAGCACGAACAAGACACGAAGGTCGAACGAGAACAATTCGCGACAACAAGCACGAACGATTCACGAATTATTTGTGAATCGTAAACACACCTTCAGGACCGCAAACCGCAAAAGGGGCATAGAACGAAGACTGCGAAAAGAAATGCAAATAATAAAACAAACGAAGAGAAATCCTTCGCGCTTCTAGCTGGCAGCTAAACGGCATTAGACCCAGCTGAAACGAATAGCAACGACAAAGACTAACTAACTACTTGATTAACGTTAACTAGTCTTGTGATTCTACGTTTAGCTATGTTGTAAACTCCACATAGTGGAGGTATAACCGATCCTCTCTGGATCATAACAAAAGAGAGAAAAAGTGAAGAGAAATAGAGAACTTTACAAAAATTTGTAAGAAACAGAGAGAGACGTAGCGAATAGAGTAAGAAAGCAAAATACCATAGTTGTGAATGAAAGTCTGCCAACGAGCAGAACACAACGAAAGAGTAGAGAGTCAATCCGCCAACGAGCGAGACACTGACGATCTCACTCTAAAACCAAACTGACAATATAGTCGCTCTATTTCGTGTATCTCTTGGCCTTGTGTTGTGTCTCTTGATTGCTAGAATAAAATATGTTCTGTGATGCGTAGTTGAGTGTCTTGGATCTCGTGAGAGCTTTCGCACGAAAAGAAAATTCAAAGACAGAAAATTGTTCGTGAATCAGAAGAGAGAGAACGAACACGAAATGAAAAAAAACTTTCGTGACATGGTATCAAAGCCTATAGGTTATCACTACTGATATCCCAGCAGTGATTCTTCCAGACAACACAATATGGCTACAACAATCTGGACCAAAGTAGCAATCAGTCTTAATGGTGCAAA
Organism: Diphasiastrum complanatum; assembly: GCA_029204225.1. Lineage (NCBI taxonomy): Eukaryota > Viridiplantae > Streptophyta > Lycopodiopsida > Lycopodiales > Lycopodiaceae > Diphasiastrum > Diphasiastrum complanatum. Next base: position 7,672 of record MU834054.1, on the reverse strand, counting down.
TTATAGAATCTGAAAATTCAAAATCAAAACACTCATGAAGGGCAAAGGCATCTGGTCAGTGACCGAGCTCTCAGAGGTGTAGCCTTGAAAGAGAGACCCGAGGAGATCTGAATGGATCAGAAAGGATGAGCGCGCAATGGCGATCATCATTTCGTCCATAAATGAAGATCTACTCATGTAGATTGAAGACTGTGAAAGCATCCATGCAGCGTGGGAAAGATTAAAGCAGAAGTATGAAGTGAGGATTGTAGCTTCAGTCATGCACCTTCACAATCAGCTGCAATCCGTACGATGGGATGGCAACTAGTTAGATCAGCACGTTGAGAAGATTAGAACGATCTTCGCTCAACTCGCTGCATCAGGACAGGAGCACCACAACAGCTGATGTACTTTATGAAATCTCTACCGACGTCCAATCAACCACTGAGAATGCTCATATTGAGTCTACCAGACATGACATTCGACAAAGCAGTCAACCTTGTCACTGATGAGAGACTGATGAGAGATGAAGGAGAGGGAAGCAATGATCAAGAGAAGGCTCTCTTCACGAAAGGAAAGAAGAAGAACAAAAACAAGCCAAGATTCGAGAAGACGAAGTCCTCAAATCAACAATCTTCTTCATGCGATCACTGCCACAAACCAGGCCATACGGCCAACAAATGCTGGTTCAATCCAGCAATACCTTGCATGCACTGCAAGAAGAAAGGGCATTTTGCATACGACTGCAGATTCAATCCAAAAAGAAAAAACAAAGCTGAAAAGACAAACGTTGCAGAGTCATCAAAGGATGCTAAAAGAGGTGACGAAGCTTTCATGATACTCGACAAAGCTTCAACAAGCTAGTCTGAACACAACTACGATGTAATCGTCAATTCAGGGGCAACATCTCACATAACCTGCAACAAGAAGATCTTGATCAACTTTCGTGAACTTGAAAACGACAGAGCAGTGATTCTAGACGATGGAAGCAGACACGATGTCAAAGACATTGGCTCTCTACAGCTACGAACACTGTCAGGCCAAGCAGAACTGCCAGAAGCACTCTATGTGCCCTCACTCAAAAAGGATATGCTATCTGTCTCCAAGATGGCAGATCTAGGCATTCGAGTTTTGTTCGACGACAACACTTGCCATATGATCGAGAAGATGACAAACAAGTTGCTGACGGTCGGATGCAGAGAAGGAAATCTCTACCAAACTTGAATAATCAGCAACTCTGAAAGCATATTAAATGCTTCAGAAAACGAAGATCAGCTCTGGCATAGAAGAATGTATCATATGAACATGCGGAGCCTGTATGACATGAGCAGAAAGGACATTGTCATAGGTCTCAAGATTTCAAGGCCAGAGGCTGAGTTCTGCGAAGCTTGTCAGAAAGGCAAGCAACATCGGAATCCATTCACACATGAGGGAAGAAGAGCCAAAGAAGTTCTTGAGCTCGTCCATTTGATGTGTGTGGACCGATGAAAACAAATTCGCTCTCAAGTTCGAGATATTTTCTAACGCTCATAGATGATTACAGCCGAATGACCACGATCTACTACTTGAAGAAGAAATTTGATGTATTTGATTCTTTCAAGAAGTTTGTGGCTGCGAAAAATAGGGGATTGAAAACCAGTTCACTCCTGCGTACACACTAGAATACAACGGTCTGGCAGCATAGGCTCAATTGTCGGGCCAATTCTGGGCTGAGGCAATAGCTGCAGCTGTACACCTGCAGAACAGATCTACAACGACAACACTGGAGAACAAAACACCATACGAAATGTGGACAGGCAGAAATCCTGATCTGTCATACGTACAAGTGTTTGGATGTGCAGCATACAAGCAAATTCCAAAGGAAAAGAGAAGCAAGCTCGATAACAAATCCGAGCAAACATTCATGGTCGGCTACTCGAACAGAACACATGTGTACAGACTCTACGATCCAACCAGGAAGAAGGTTGTTTTGAGCAGAGATGTGAAATTTGACAAGTCCACATTCCCTGGATTGAAAGATGAAAGAGGCCATGAGATATTCACACTGCTGCCTATTCAAGAGGGAGATCGAGGACATACATCAAATCAGAATGCAGAGCCCCAGATTCCAAAGCAGTAGGAAGCAGAGGATTGACCCCACGAACAAAAAATGTTTGAGCAGTGACGAAACGAACCTCGAAGGTCAACAAGACAAAGAAGAGCTCTAGACCACTATTCTGACAATCTTCAATGGAGTGAAGACACGTAGTTTGAGTACTGCAGCTTCACAGAAGAGCCAGTAACATACCAAGAAGCTATCCAGAGTCCAAAGGGAGAATTTTGGAAGTAGACAATGTCAGAGGAGATCGAGTCGATGAGGAAAAATGAGGCATGGACATTAGAGCCACTGCCAATGTACAAGAAAAAGCTAAAATCAGATGGCACTATTGGCCGCTACAAGGCAAGGCTTGTCGCAAAGGGCTACACGCAGAGATATGGTGTCGACTATTTCGACACATATTCGCCAATGGTGAAGATGACAAGCATAAGGCTACTCCTTGCATACGCCACATAGTACAATCTGGAAATTCACCAGACTGACGTGAAAACAACCTTTCTCCACGGAGATCTAGAGGAGGAAATCTTCATGAAACAACCTGAAGGTTATGAAGACCCCGACAATAGACAATATGTCTGTTGATTGCAGTGATGCATCTACAGTCTAAAACATGCATCACGGGCCTGGTACAAAAAGCTTGATGGTCTTCTGAAGTCTCTAGACTTCAATCCTACTCAACCAGACTGCAATGTCTACATCAAAAGAGTAGGAAAGGATCTTGTGATACTAACCATTTTCGTGGATGATTTGCTGATGATAGGAAATTCCTTGATGTTGATCAAAGACACGAAGAGTCATATTTCTAAAAGCTACGAAATCACATATCTTGGAGAAGCAAAAAAATGCCTAGGGGTGGAGATCAGAAGAGATCGAACAAATGGCAAACTGCACTTGAGTCAGTCAGAATATGCCAGAAAAGTGTTGAAGTAGTACCACATGATGGACTGCAAAGAGAAAGCCACACCAATGATAGCTTGAGCCAAGCTCATGAAACAGGATTGTCCAAAAACAGAAGAGGAAGAACAAAAGATGACAAGTATACCCTACCAGAACTTAATCGGAAGTCTGATGTACTTGACAATTTGTACCAGACCGGATCTGGCCTTCTCTGTCTATGCATTGAGCCAATTCTGTTCCAATTCTGGTCTAGCACATTGGCAAATGGCCAAACGAATCCTACAGTATCTGAAGGGTACCCAAAATATTGGATTAACCTACAGAGCTAGAAGCGAGGAGAAAGGATTCGAGCTGCATCACTACAGTGATGCGAGCTGGGCGAGCTGCAAGGATGACAACAAGTCCATTACTAGAGGATGTTCAATGGTGTGTGGAGCTGCAATCAGCTGGATATGTAAAAAGCAAACCCTAGTAGCTCAATCCTCTTGCAAAGCTGAGTATGTCGTAGCCTCGAAAGTGGCGAATGAGGTAGTGTGGTTGTGGATGATGTTGGAGGCAATTGGGATACCACAAGAGGGGCCAAGCACGATGATGATGGACTCCCAGAGTGCCATCTATCTGTCCCAGGATCCTGTCTTCCATCCAAAGAAAAAGCATATTCCTCTGAAGTACCATCACATTCGAGATTTGATCTCAAAAGGAGAGCTCTAAGTCCAGTTCATAAAATCAGAAAGTATGATTGCAGATCTCCTCACGAAACTGCTCGACAAGCCACTCCTTACCAAGCAAAGAGAGGCAATTGGATTGAACGAACAAAGCTGCAAGGTTTAAGAGGGAGTGTCAGAAATGGTGAACTCCTGCAACTTTGTTGCAGCACGAACAAGACACGAAGGTTGAACGAGAACAATTTGCGACAATCAACGTGTCTTTGAATCGAAGCACGAACAATTTGCGAATCATTCGCAAATCGTAAACACACCTCCAGGACCGCAAATTGCAAAAGGGGCGCAAAATGAAGACTATGAAAAGAAATGAAAATAACGAAACAAACGAAGAGAAATCCTTCACGCTGCCAACTGGCAGCTCAACGGGCTTTATGCCCAGCTGAAACGAATAGCAACGACGAAGACTAACTAATTAGTTGATTAGCGTTAACTAGTCTTGTGATTCTACATTTAGCTATCTTGTAAACTCCACATAGTGGAGCTATAAACGATCCTCTCTGGATCATAACAAAAGAGAAAAAAAGTAAGAAAAATAGAGAATTTTACAAAGATCTATAAGAAACAGAGAGAGACGTAGCAAATAGAGTAAGAAAGCAAAATACCATAGTTGTGAATGAAAGTCTGCCAACGAGTAGAACACAGCGAAAGAGCAGAGAGTCAATCCGCCAACGAGCGAGACACTGATGATCTTGCTCTAAAACAAATCTGACAATATAGTCACTCTATTTCGTGTATCTCTTGGCCTTGTGTTGTGTCTCTTGATTTCTAGAATAAAATATGTCCTATGATGCGTAGTCGAGTGTCTGGGATCCCGTAAGAGCTTTCGCACGAAAAGAAAATTCAAAGACAGAAAATTGTTCACAAATCAATAAAAGAGAGGATGAACACGAAATGAAAATAACTTCCGCGACAAAGTATATAGTCGTTCTTTGTAACTTTAAGATTAGAGTGATTAAGCATCTACAACTAATCAAGAAATTACAAGAGTGGTAGATTAGCCATGACCTAAAGTGTATCTGCTGGCGTCATGCCATCAGATCATATATCTGTACTTCTGGGTACTTGCATAATCTTTGATGGTACTCTTTGGAGCGTGAGGGCAGAAAAGGGTTTCGCGACGTTTTTCGTGTCGCATTGTTGGTTTCGTTTCCGTCGTCTGACTTTCTTGTGTTGGACCACAAAAGATTATCGTTCGCAAATCTTTCGTGTTTGTGTCTTCCTTGTCAGGTGTTCGCGAAACTTTCGTGTTTCGTGCCTGTTGACTTTCATGTTCGCGAACATCTCCGTTGGTTAGAGGGCTAAAAGCTAGCAAAGCTTTGTAAACAGAAATGTTTTGTTTCTTCAGTCGGATGCAAATAAAAATGGAGTGGTGTATACGATGTCGGATCTAATTTTTTACGTCTGGTCATCGGTTGCACTATCAGTTCTAGGACTGTCAGTTCTAGACTCAGACTATTAGTCCTCCTCCGAAATTGGAGCATGATAGGGATGTGGCAGGGGAGAATTGGTTTCAAGAAATGTGAGATAGTGATGTGTCGGTTGTTTGCTTGAACAGCTGTCGGTGGTGTTTTTATCTAAGAGAAATGATTGGATGCGTGCTTGTGAAAAAGATGAATGCAAGGAAACAAACAGATAATCAAAATCATGAAGAAGTGGAAGATGGATTGTAATGATTCTTCCTCACTATCATTCATAATGACATCATTCAAAGAACATCCTACTTTGAACTCTTCACATTTGTTAGCCATAACAAAAGCATCAAGCTTGAAAAATCTACCTTGTCTATTGCCCCTAGCAACCAAGATTTCTTCCTTTGTAATAAAACAAGCATCACCACCAAACTTTACCATGTATCATTTCTCTATTTGACCAACACTTAACAAATTATTTGAAAGTGAAGGAATGTAAATAACACCATCAAGTCTTTATTTCCTATTAGTAGAAAGACACATAGGAATTGAACCAATACCTTCAATCACACACTTACCATCATTGGCCATGTGTATCACTTTCTTGGCTCCATCATAAGTGACCAAAGAAGTAAAGAACTCCTTTTGACTAGTCATGTGTGAACGAGCTCCACCATCAATCCACCATGAATCTTTGTCATGTTCACTTGATATTGGACTTGAGGAACACATCAAAAGAGAATCACAACCACCTAGATCCTCATATGTACTAGTAAAGTGGATTTGCTTGCTACCTTCATCTCTTTGCTTCTTCAAACATTCATTAGCAAAATGCTCTTTGATTCCACAGTAAAAGCATTTCACCTTGATCTTGTCCTTTTGACCACTTGCATTTGCCTTTGCCCTTGAACTTGCCTTTGATGAACATAGCCTCCTCTTCATATTGAGATGTTGATGTAGATCCACCTCTGAAGCCTAAACTCCTCATTCACCAAAATCTCTTGCAAATCCACAATGCTTGGCAAAGTCTTTTGAATAGCAAAACTTTGAACAAGATTAGCATGATCATCCAAAAAGCCATTAAGTATAACTTGAACAAGTTCTACCTCCTTAATGCTCTCATCAATACATGCTAACTCATCATTGAATGCCTTAACCCTCAAAACAAAAGCATGAGTACTCTCTTCCTTCTTTTGCAAAATTTGAAAATTTTGTCTTCTAAGATTAAGTACTCTTGATGTAGACTTGGATTCATAAAGCTTCTTCAAAGCTTCCCAAGCCTCCACTTACCAACTTCCTTGAGAAGCTCATTAGTAACATTCATCTTAATCATGTGTAGAGCTCTTTTAGCTCTCTTGTCATACCTCACTTGATCTTGAGGTGCTTGAGGCATCTCCTCCACACCTGCACATCTAGACAAGATGCTTTCGAAGATAGAAACACAATCATGTGATTTACTTAGCACGTCTACTTATTATGTTTGGAGATTAAAGTAAAACAACTACAAAATAAAATTTGCAACCTTTAAACATAGCACGCCGACGTGCTATATAAAATGAGATATTTTTTTGCAACCTCCAAACATAGCACGTCAACGTGCTATATAAAATGAGAAAAAAATTTGTAGCCTCCAAACATAGCATGTCGGCGTGCTGGGCTGGGCCCAAAAACAAAATTAAATTTTTTTTTTTCGGGCGGCCAGGCCGAGCACGCTGGCTTGCTATGGCTGGAGGATGCAAAAAAATTTAATTTGAATTTTTTTTTTTGGTGTGAGATTTTTAAGTATGTAACAAACCACATTCTTAATAATAAACATTGAAGTAGTGGCATAAAAATGGTAGCACACAATGTGCTATATTTTTGTTGAATCATGACAAGAAATAAACAAAATGCCAAGTGGATGTTGAGGTTGCCGGTCCCGCATCATAGTGATGCTACGTAGACCCAAGGATGTAAACGGTCCCATAAATTTATTGCAAGTTCCTTAAAATCAAATATCATAGTTTTCGAAACCAATCATAGCGAGACATTTTAAAAAAATGAGACTTGAGGACCATGCAAAGATCTACAACGACCTCCATGCATGTGAGGTTGCACAAGATGCATCTATGATAGATCGAATCAAATTTTGAAGGGCTATCTATCAAGCTTTGAATCAAGGCAAGAGCTCATCTACAACAAAAGTTATGATCATCCGAAGAGAAGCTACTTTTTCACATTCACATGAAAAAACAAAGTGAAATTCACACTGAGAGACAAAACCAAGCATGATGCTCTCGGGTAGAGAGAGAAAATATACTCATACTCGGGTAGAGAGAGAATATACCAAAAATGTATGTGAACTAAAATTGCATTAACTCTCAACTTCATAATTTGTACAAAGAGTGAGCTCCCCTATATAGTGATTCGAGATCCAAGAGGAGTAGAAAGCAAGTAAAATGATTGGATCTCTTACATATCTCCTCTAATTTTGATTGGTCCTAGTGACATAAGGACACTTGATTATGATTGGGGAAAGTGTCATCATGCCATGTGTAAGAAGCCTAACCTACCCTGAGCTACAT